>PVKH010044570.1:0-10594 GCA_004027955.1 Chaetophractus vellerosus | reverse complement strand
TGTGATGGCTAGGCTAATGTGTCAACTCGGCCAGGTAATTGTGCCCAGCTGTTGGGTCCAGCAAGCCTGGGGCTAATTGCATCTGCATCAATCAGCAAGATTGGATGAAGAATGGATAATGCTGTTATCCATTCAGTTGACTGCTTATAAAAGGGAACTGATTTCAACATTCGGAGAGAATTTCCCAGCTCGTCGTTTGACAGCGAACTTCTCCCAGGAACTCATCGAGGACCCTTCATCAGTCTTTCATCAGACCAAACTCATCGAGGACCCTTCATCAGTCTTTCATCGGAGCCCCTGGCTTGCAGCCTGCCAGTGGAACCTGGACTTGTGTATCCCCACGGTCACGTGAGAGACTCTTATAAAATCTTATATTTTTAACAGAGATCTCGTGTTGATTCTGTTTCCCGAGAGAACCCTGACTAGAACACCTACCCTATTATTTTTTTTTAATTTTCAATTTTTAATTTTCAATTTTTTTTTTAGGCTACATTGATTACATAAATGTTACACAGAAATTTTAGGAGTACCCATATGCCACACCTCCCATGCTTCCCACAACCTCCCACATATACATCCTTCATCAGTGTGGCACAATGCCTGTAATAGATATACACATTTTGGGGCTTTGCCATCAAGCATGGACCACAGTTCAGACTGTAGACCACCCTCTCTACCACACATGAATGAAATCTTAAGAGAAATTTTTTTTACAATAATTTATTTTTATTTTTTAAAAATACTTAGATTACATAAATGTTACACAAAAAAATATAGGGATTCCCATATGCCCCACTCCCCATACCTCCCACACCCTCCCACAAAACATCCTTCATTAGTATGGTACATTCATTACAATTGATAAATGCATCCTGGGGCTTTGCCATTAAGCATGGACCATAGTTCACATTGTAGTCTACACTCTCTCCCACACAATTCTGCACATTATGTGAAAATATAAAATGGCCTATATCTGTCATTGCAGTGTCATTCTGGACGATTCCCAAGTTCTAAAAAAGCCCCCATAATACAATTGTTTTTCTCTTTCCCTGCCCCCAGAGCCTCCAGTGGCCACTGGCTGTACATCAATGTTGTAATTTCTTCCATTGCTAGAATCACAATATGTCTATAGTAGAATACCAGTAAGTCCACTCTAGTCCATAGTTCTTTCCCCAATCCTGAGGATTCTGGGATTGTAATGTCCACTCCACCTAAAATTGAGAAGGGGCTTCTATTCCATGGGAAAGATGGATAGGACTATCTTGATTGCAGTTGCAGATTGCCTCTGTTCCTTGAGATGGTTGTTGTCCATCATCATCTCCTTGTTAGTTGTCCTGGATGAGTCCAATGAGCTGTAGAGTAGGTGTTGCAACTCTGCTAAGGTTCTGGGCCCAGCTGGCATGTGGGCAGCCCAAAGACTTGGACATACACCTACAAACTCCAACACCAAATATAGGTTTAAATAGAAGGGACAGATGAGCCATGTGTAGGGAAGACATAATTGAGTCCAACTCTGTCACTCTCAGGAGCACAAACTCCAAAGTAGGGCAAGGCACCAAACTCTGGAGGTATCTGCCCTGACCATAGGATCTGGGTGTCTCCAGAGCCCTCAGGAGCCCCACTATTTGGGGTAGTATCTACTTTGGCAGTCTATGAGATCCTGCTGAGATGTAGTAATGCCTCAGTGCCAGGGAAGCTCATCCCTGGGAGTCATGTCCCACGTTGAGGGGAAGGTAATGCATTTATATGCTGAGTCTGGCTTAGAGAGAGGCCACATTTGAGCAGCAAAGAGGCTCTCAGGGGGCAACTCTTAGGTACTCCACAACACTAGACTAAGTTTCAATTTCAAGAGCAAAGGCTCATAAGCATAGTCATTAATATCAAGGGCCCATCAGTGGATCATCCTCCTTCACCAGTCAATGCCCTCGCACTTGGGGGACTGTTGCTGCTCCACTAGAGAATGTGGCAGATCTCTCCAGGATGGGAATTCAATATTCTCTCAGTTATTGTGTGAGTCTCCACCCACTGTGACAATGCCCCGTGAGCATTTTTCACATTTTTAGAAAAACACAATCCTTTAATAACATCCTATTTTCTTTTTTCCATTTTTTTAAAATTTTTAAATTATTTTTTATTTTTTAAGTTCTCATATATTTTAACTCTTACATTTAAATACCCTTATTCTTTCATTTTCCCATTCATTGCAATTGGCTATTGTTATGACTTCACTTTTGAAGAGGCTAGGGATCACAGAAGGGTCACAACAGGGATGAGAAAGGATCATTGGTGGGGGTGGTCAGGGATGGGGGTACATGGGAGGAAGTCCACCCAAACATGCATAAAAGGCATGCATAATTGTTCATCTGCTTACAGCGCATGGTCACAGGGTGAAGAATTACTCTATAAATGGGAGAACACTGAATTCCCATCCTGGAGAGCTCTGCCATATTTTCCAGGAGAGTAGCAACATCCCCCAAGTGCAGCAGTAGTGTCTGGCAAAGGAGGATGATCCATTGATGGGCCCTTGTTATTGATGACTAGCCTTATGAGTCTTTGCTCTTGAAACTGAAACAGCATAGTGTTATGGGGTGCCTAAGAGTTGCCTCTTGAGAACCTCCTTGTTGTTCAAATGTGGCCTCTCTCTAAGCTAAACTCAGCATATGAATGCATTAAATTCCTCCCGGTGTGGGACATGACTCCCAGGGATGAGCCTCCTAGGCAATGAGGGATTCCTAACAAATGCCAATGGGCAGTACGACTGGACAAATTACATATTTATACATTATATGTCCTGTTAAGTAAAATAGAAGCCTGCATTGGCAATGCCAGGAGCAGCCCTCCATCTGAAAAGTGACAGAAACCTTACAAAAGATAAAAATAAAACAGAGGCTTTCCAGAAAATGGAAATACCCTGAAAAAAATTGTAGGTCAAGCAACAATTGAAGAAAAGCTGGTCTCTGTCCAGTAGAGATAAGTCATCAAAATTAGATAAGTATGTTACAAAAAAACAATCTACAGTCACTGCCACTTTGTAAAACCCTGTATAATTAGGAACTTGAATGCCAACCAACCGTTGTAACACCTGTTGTAATTTGAGATTCTTACTTTCATTTGAGATCTCACTGTTCTGACAGTTTCTCTTTCAACAAACCTGCTTTCTTGATTATTGGTACTATTGGTTACTCAGCTTCTGTTGACAGTCCAAAACCATGGATTTACAATTAATTTTTAGGCATTTGTCTTTTAGATACTGGAAGAAATAAGAAGTGGAGCTGCAAATTTAAAATACAATAGTACTGTTTGTAGTGGTTTGAAGCTGTAGGTAACATAAGTTTAACATGTTCTTAAACTTGGTCCATTCCTGTGGAAGTGAACCCATTGTAAACAGGACCTTTTGATGAGATGACTTCAGTTGAGAAGGTGTAGCCCACCTCAGTCAGGATAGGTCTTATTCCAATTACTGGAGTCGTTTATAAGCCAAGTAAACTTCAGGAAGACAGAAAGCCATAAGAAGTAAGAAGCTGAAATCAATGAAACCCAGAAGAGAACAGAGAGGCCAGGAGAGGCCACCATGTGACAATCTAAGGACAGTAGCCAGCCCCAGAATGCTACAGTCTTCACCCAGAAAGCATTGCCTTGATGATGCCTTGATTTCAACTTTCTTTTATCCTCAAAACTGGGAGTAAATAAAGCCCCATTGTTTGACCCAACCCATTTCATGATATTGGCTTGAGCAGTCTAAGAAACTAAAACACGGGTGTTTATAGTTACATATGTAGTAACCTTTATGAGAGGTCTTTATTTCTTTATGCCACCTCAATCTACTATCTAATGCCCTTTCCTTTCAATGAAAAGAACTCCTTTTAGCATTTCTTCTAGGGAAAGCCTAGTGGTGATGAACACCTTCAATTTTTCAAATATTGGAATGTCTTCATTTTGCCTTCATTTTTGAAAGATGGTCTTGCTAGATATAAAATTCTTGGTTAGCAATTATTTTCTCTCAGCACATAAAAAATGTGATGCCTTCTTGCTTCCATGCTTACTGATGAGAAATCAGCATTTAATGATTTTTAGGCTCCCTTATATATGTTTCTTCTCTCTTGCAGCTTTCAGTATTCTCTCTTTGTCTTTAGCATTTGACAGTTTGATGAGAATGTGTCTGGGCATGGATTTCTTTGGGTTTACCCTGTTTGGGGTTCATAGGAATTCTTGGATGTAAATATGCATATCTTTCATTAAATTTGGGAAGATTTCAGCCATTCTTTCTTTGAATGTTCCTCTTTACCTTTCTCTCTTTTCCTGCTGGATTCTCATAAAGTGTGTATTTGTACATTTGATGGTGTCCCTGGTTCTTTTAGGCTCTGTTCACTTTTCTTTATATCCCCAGACTAAGTAATTCCAATTCTTTATTTTTAAGTTCATTTACATTTTTTTCTGCTAGATCCAAGCTGCTCTTGAACTGATCTAGGAGATTTTTTAAACTCAATTTTATTGAAACATTCATAAAAATACAATCCATCTAAGTGCACAATCAATGGCACTAGGTATCACAGAGTTGTGAATTCATCACTTCAATCAACATTAGAACATTTTCATTATTCTACAACAAAAGAGAAAAGAAGAAAGTAAAAAAAAAAAACAAGCAAAAAGAAAAGAAAGCAAAATCCCTACCCCCTATTAGTCACCTCTCAATCTTTCTATCTTTCTCCTGCCATACTTAAATGCTAATCTATTTCCATCTCTGTAATTTATTTGTATTTACATTTTGTATAGATGGAGTCAAGCAGTATGTAATACTTTTTGTCTTGTTTCTTCCACTTAGTATGCATCCTTTTTTTTCCCACCATTGATGGAAGGTTATTCAATATAGTACTTAATACTACTGTTCATAGTTTGCTTTGGTTGTATTTTTGCCCAAATATCACCCTGATATTACATCTTGTAACATTAATGTACATTTGTTCTACTTCAGAGGAAAATATTCTTATATATGCATTATTAACCATACTCCTTTTTCACAAGAGAGTTCTCTATGCTATACAGTCCCATGTTTCATTTTTTAGCTTTCTTTCTCATGATACACATGACCTTAGACTTTCCTTGTCAACTATCATATCCATATGGTAGCACTACTAATTACAAACACTATGATGTGCTTTCACCATTTCTATTCATGTTTAAACATTTGCAAACAACCTTTTCATCAATTCTCCACAAGTTAAATCTCAGATTTCCATTCTCTAACCCCAGTCTATTTTCTGGTGACTTATATTCTAGCTATTACCTCCATGGATTTTCTCATTTTTTTTCCAGTCATATAATATTTGTCCTTTTGCATCTGGCTTGCTTCACTCAACATAATGTCCTCTGGGTTTATCCAAGTTGCTATGTGCTTCACTACTTCATTATTTCTTAGAGCTGAATAACATTCCATCATATGTATATACCACAATTTGCTTACCCATTCTTCAGTTGATCAGCACCTGGATTGTTTCCATCTTTTTCAATTGTGAATAATGTTGCTATGAGCATGGGTGTGCAGATGTTTGTTCATGTCCCTGCCCTCAGTTCTTCTAGGTATATACCTAGTAGTGGTACTGCCTGTTCACATGGCAGATCTATATCAAACTTCCCAAGGAACCACCAAAAAGGCTTCCACAATGTCTGTACCATTCTACATTCCCATCAACAATGAATAAGCATTCCTACCTCTATGCATTCTCTCTAAATTTGTAGTTTTCTGTTTTTTGATAGAGGCCATTCTTGTAGGTGTGAAATGATATCTCATGGTAACTTTTTTTTTGCATTTCCCTAATAGCTAGTGATGTTGAACATTTTTTCATGTTGTTTTTTTTTCAATTTATATTTCTTCTTTAGAAAAATGTCTATTCAAGCCTTTTGGCTATATTTTAATCAGATCATTTGTTTTTTAGGTTGAATTGGAAGTTTTCATTTAGTTTGAATTGGAAGTTTTCATTTAGTTTGAATTGGAAGTTTTCATTATATATCATGGATAATAAACCCTTGTTGGATATGTGATTTCCAAATATTTTCTCCCAGTGAGTATGCTGCCTTTTTACCTTCTTTAGCAAGTCCTTTGAGATGCAAAAATGTATAATTTTGAAGAGGTCCCATTTACCTATTTTGTTGTTGTTGCTTATATTTTGGGTGTAAGGTTTAAGAAACTCCCTCCTACCACAAGAACTTGAAGATATTTCCCTACATTATCTTTTTTTTCAAGATTTTTTTTTATTTTTAAAGAAGCTTTAGACTATATAAATGCTACATCAAAAATGTAGGGGATTCCCATATGTCCCACTCCCTTCTCCTCCCACACTTTCCCACATTAACAGCATCTTTCATTAGTATGGTACATTTGTTACAATTGATGAACATATATTGAAGCATTGCTACTAACCATGGACTATAGTTTACATTATAGTTTATTCTTTGCCCCACACAATTTTTTAGGTTTTGACATAATGTATAGTGACCTGTATCCATCATTGCAATGTCATGTACCTACATTATCTTCTAAAAGTGCTATGGTCCTTGTTTTTATGTTTAGGTTTTTGATACATTTTGAGTTTATTCTTGTATTGGGAGTGGGATAGGGTCCTCTTTCATTCTTATAGTTATGGATATCCAGTTCTCTCAGCACCATTTTTTGAAAAGACTGTTCTGTCCTAGAAAAGTGGACTTGGTAGGCTTATCAAAAATCAGTTGACTGTAGAGGTAAGGGTCTATTTTTGAACTCTCAATTTGATTCCATTGATTAATATGTCTATCCTTATGCCAATACTGTACTGTTCTGACCACTGTAGCTTTGTAACACACTTCAAAGTCAAAAACCTTGAGTCTTCCCACTTGGCTCTTCTTTATTAGTATGCTTTTGGCTATTTGGGGCCTCTTTCCCTTTCAGATAAATTTGGTAATTGACGTCTCTATTTCTGTAAAGTATACTATTGGAATTTCAACTGGGATTGCATTGAATCTATAAACCAGTTTAGGTAGAATTAGCATCTTAACAATATTTAATCTTCTATGCCATGGAACTGGAATGTCCTTCCATTTGCTTAGGTCTTCTGTGATTTCTTTTTGCAGTATTTTGTAGTTTCCTGAATACATGTCCTTGTATCCCTACTTAAATTAATTCCTAGATGTTTGAGTCATTTTGTTGCTATTGCAAATGGAATTTTTTCTTTGTTTCCTCTCACATTGTTCATTACTGGTGTATAGAAACACTACTGATTTGTATTTTAGATCATGTATCCTGCAACTTTGCTTTGTCGTAAATATTTAAGAATTTTATAAGTGTGAGACCATGTCATCTGTGAATAGTGAGAGTTTTACTTTCTCTTTCCAATTTGGATGCTTTTGATATCTTTATTTTGCCTAATTGCTCTAGCTGGAATTTTTAGTGCAATGTTGAATAACAATTGTGACAGTTGTTATCATTGCTTTATTCCCAGTCTTAGAAGGAAAGCTTTCAACCTCTCCCCATTGAGTATGATGTTGGGTTTCGCCTATATGCCCTTTATCATTTTGAGGAGCTTTCCTTCTATTCCTATCTTCTGCAGTGTTTTTATCAGGAAAGGATGCCAGATTTTGTCACATTCCTTTTCTGCATCAATCAAGATGCTCATGTGGGTTTTTTTCCTTCACTTTGTTAATGTGGTGTATTACATAGATTGATTTTTGTGTGTGTGAACCACCCTTGCATGCCAGGAATAAAATCCACTTGATTATAGTGTGTAACTCTTTTAATCTGTTGGATTAAATAGAAAAGTATTTTGTTGAGAAATTTTTCATCTGTATTCATTATCTATTCCGTCAGCCTATATCTTTTGATTGAGGAGTTTAATCCATTAATATTCAAGTTATTACTGTAAAGGCATTACTTCAACCATTTTATCCTTTGGTTTTTATATGTCATATCTTGTTTTTTTGTCTGTCTTTCACACTCTTGGTTACTTTTTTGGTTAGTCTTTATGTCTACACTCTCCTCCAAGTTTCTCTTTACTGTCTTTTCCTTTCCCTTTAGTGTTTCCTGCAGAGCCATATTCTTATTTACAAACTTTCTTAGTTTCTGTTTATCTGTGACTATTTTAAATTCACCTTCATGTTTGAAGGACAGTTTTGCTGGATTAAAATTTCTTGGCTGGCAGTTTTTCTTCCTCAGTATTTTAATTATGTCATCACACTGTATTCTCACTTCCATGGTTTCTGATTAGAAATCTGCACAAAATCTAACTGGGCATCCCTTGTATATGATGTTTCACCTTTCTGTGGCTGCTGTTACAATTTTCTCTTTCTCTTTGGCATTTGGTATTCTAATTAGTATGTATCTTGGAGTAGGTCTATTTGGATTTATTCTGTTGGTATCTGCTGTGCTTCTTGGACCTGTATGTTCATGTCTTTCATGAGATTTGGGAAATTTTCAGCCATGATATCCTCAAATATTCTTTCTGCCCCTGTAATGGTTTGAGTTTTATGTAATTATGAATTCCAAAACTATAAATTGGATTATGCTTGTAAACTCATCTGTTCATCTGGGCATGATTGGTTTATGATTAGGGCATTGACTGGGCTGCAGTGAGTAGGGCATTAAGCCCCACCCCTCGGTGGGTATGGCCTCAAGTTTAAAAAGCAAGACTGAGATTGGGAGAAGCAGAATTGGAGAGAAGCAGATTTGAGAAGCAGTTCTGATGCTGGAGTGAGCTGATTGCCGGATAGTCTACAGCTGGCCTTGTGGAGAGACACAATGCATAGAGAGCCTTGTGTTCTACAGCTGAACTTGTGGAGGAAACAGAAGCTAAGCCCGGAGAGAAACACGGCCCCAGGAACAGAGGAACCTGGAAGCCTGAACACTGGGGATGTCGGCAGCTGTCTTGCTCCAACACATGGACTTTGGTGAGGAAAGAAATTTATGCTTTGTGGCCTGGTAACTGTAAGCTTCTACCCCAAATAACTACCCTTTATAAAGACTGACCCATTTTTGGTGTATTTCAAAAGGCACCCCTTTGGCTGACGAAAACAGAATTGGTACCAGGAGTGGGGTAGTGCCTTTTTGCAATTACCAAAATGTTGGAACAGTTTTATAAATGGGTACGGGGTATTTTTTGGAGGAATTGTGAAATGCTTGATGGAAAAGGCCTAGATAAGTTTAAAGAGACTGTTGATAGTAATATGGACGCTAAAGAGACTTTCTATGATGCCTTAGAAGTTAATGATGAAACTATTATTGGAAACTGGAGGAAAGGAGATCCATGTTTTAAAGTTGCAGAGAACTTAGCAAGATTAACTCCTGGTGTTATAGGGAAGACAGAATTTGAAAACAGTGAACCTGAGCAGTTAGCTGAAGTGCTTTCCAAAGTAAACCCAGAGAATGCGGCTTGGCTTCTCCTTCTAGCTTATAGGAAATGCTAGATGAAAGAAATACACTAAGGACTGAACTTTTGGGCACAAAGAAAACAGAAACTGATTCTGGAACTTCCAACTTTCTGGAAATTAATTTTCCAAATCAAAGTGCCCGATTTGAAGATTTAGCTAAACCTGGAAATTGTAAATCAGAATTGAAGATGCAGTTATCTAGGAAAGACTTGTGGAAGGTCTTACTGTCTGATGGCTTGGACCCCTGCTTCCTGCATGCTAAACCAACAAAGTTTTTGAGGGAGCTGTATGAACAAAACCACTGTTCACTTGGACTAAAAAAGACATGGAAAGGAGACATTGAAGGAGAAACAGCTTTAAGGAGAAAACCATGGAAGCTGAGATCTGGAATCAAGACATCATCTTGGGCCAAGGGAGGAACCCCACCCATGTGTCCAGAGAGGGTGAGTTTGCCTGGGAGGCTGAAAAGGGTGGATGTTCCCATCCAATGTTCTGGGAGAGTTTTGCCACCCCAGGGTACAGGGAGGGTGGAGCACATTCCTCAAAGATTAGGGCGGTTAAGGTCAGCACCCCATAGGTCTGAGAGCGTTGCTCCTGTCCCCCATGGATTAGGGAAGGCCAGGTGGTCAACTAGTTGCTCTGAAAAGTTTGGGCCCGTGTACCAAAAGTTAGAGAAGGCCAGGTAGCCAACTCATTGCTCTGAGATAGTTGAGCCTGTATGCCAAAAGTTAGGAGGAATTTGTCTTCACTTCACTGTACTAGGGGTGCTAAGGCTCTAACCCAAAGATTGGTTAAGGTAGGGCAATCACCCCAACCCACTTGGAGGGTGAGGTTTGAAACTTGGTTGACACCCAGATGCTTGATGAGGGTGGAACCAAGAAAATGGCTGTTGGGCAAGCCTGTGGAAAAGGTGGGTTCCCATGTGGCCCCAAGGAGAAGAAACCATCATCTTAAGAATGACTCTCAGATTTTGAAATGGAATGGAGTTTGTCCTGCAGTTTCGCTGAACTGTAGAGGATCCATGACTCATGTTTAACATCTCAATTTCTCCTTATGATAATTTAAATGTGTATTCTCTGTCTTTCCTTTTGTGTATTGGAAACAGTTAAATTGTTTTGTAAGTTTCAGAGTTCTACAGCTAGAAGGGATTTTGCCTGAAGACAAACTGTATTTCTTTAAAATGATTGTGATATGATTTTGT
>PVKH010044569.1:0-10599 GCA_004027955.1 Chaetophractus vellerosus | reverse complement strand
ACTTTGGTAAAGGAGAAAATTCATGAAATTTAAAATTCCGTAATGCAGAATAATTTTAGAGATTATCTAAAAAACACTAGAGTAAAGTTTCTCTGAGAAAATTAGATCTGGCAGAGATTAGATCAAGAAAAAAACTAGAATTAAGGCATTGCTTAAGAGCTTTTAGTAACAGTTACCTCTCTCCCCTTTTCTCCAAAAATGGTGGTTCCAGAAGAAGTTACAGTATTAGAAGAAGATCTACTTTATTTCTTCTTTTTCTTCTCTGGGAAAAAAAAAAGCTATGTGAAGGGAATCAAAGGGACAGCATTTTTATACATTTATAAATGTTATATTCAGGAATGATTAGACATGGGGCTAAAGAAGATGATTTCTCTTTTCCAGGGAGAAAATCTGTTATGTAATTTCATTTAGTAGGGATTTGATGAGGTAATTTACAGGAGCAAAAATTTACTATTAGCAGCTGCCTGTCACAGATTTCAAAGGAACGTTTTGCTTTCCCCCAAAGATATCGCACTCAATCTACTGTCTGAGTTGCTTCAAAGGGACACTGTGAATCCCTGGAGGAGGGAGCCGAAGGTGAGCTGCTCTTGAAGGCATACCCATTCAAGCTCCCCACTGGTAACATGGTTATAGCGACGCAGACAGCATGGTTATACAAGCACCCCCGGATCCACTAGCCATCTTGAAATGATAACGACTTTATGATCTTGATTCTTATTTAATGGCTCAAATGAATGCATGTTATATTCCTACTAGCCAATACATTTCTTAAATCTGTGGTTATATATAATTATGCCCTGGATCATTTACTAATTCAAAACAATATATATTGGGGGCTGGCCGTAGCCCAGTGGATAGGGCGCCGGTTCACCACATGGGCGGCCCCGGGTTTGGTTCCCGGGGGCCTCTCTGAGCGGGGCAGACCGCTTTGAGAGGGCAAGCCGCCATGGGCAGGGCAGAGTCGCCGTGGGCAGGGCAAAAAGCCGCCATGGGCAGGGCAAGTCACCTGCGAACAGAGCAGAGCTGCCCACGAGCAGAGGAGAGCCGCCCACGAGCAGAAGAGAGCTTCCCGTGAGTGGGGCAAACCGCCTGCGGGGTGAGCTGACTCGGCGCGTCGCTACAACGGGGGGAGACAAAGCAGACACAGAAGAACTCAAAAATGAACACAGCAAGAACAAGCAGAAAAGGGGGGGATATATAACAACAACAAAAAAACAATATATATTGAGTACTTATTATATATAAAGCACTTTTCCAGAGCCTATGGCAGATGAATGAGACAAAGTTCTTCTTAATTAGCCCTTTCCAGCTGATTATGGGAAATAAAGTATTGAAATAGCCCCCAAAAACTACAATATGAAAAATGCCCTGAAGAACAAAATAAAGGCTATTAAGGCATCCTTATGAATCAACGGCAAAGCATTGATTCCTGCCAAATTTGTACAGCTTTACAACTATGGATATAAAATATAAAAGCAGCAGCATCGTCTTCATTGGTGACATTTAATGACCACCTACTATGAACCTGGCACTGTTAGGATTTAATCCTCACAGCAGCAATCCTAATAGAGTGTAATTTTCACAAATTCAGTGGTGCAGGAAAGCAAAGGTCTCAAGGAACTCCTCTCATATAAACTTTCCTTACACTTCTTACTGTTAAACTGGATTTAAGATGAACCTGCACCCCGCCCAGGGAATGCTAGTTTAAATGTCTGATGATACCAGCAGGATAGAGTGCCGTTTTATACAGGAAACAACAGCAAGAGGGTATATTCAGCACAGACTCCAGCATGGTCGTTGTTATGCCACGGTAAACATGTGAAGGCAATGAGCAAAGTAGCCTTCCCATGGGGGCCTGAGCTCCAGTGAGGAGCACTGAAAAGAACAGGTCTTGTGAATTCAAACCATCTCACCAGGCAGCAATGGGGAAGTGATAATTATCCCCAGAGAGTGACCTTTTCGGATACAGATGAAGGAAAGAATGAAGCTCGTGCTTCAAATAATACACCCTCCTCCTGGAGTTGAAATATCACATTCAGGCCCAACTGGATTTTAAAGTTGTATTTTTTAAATTGCAATAATTAGCATAAGGATGTTTAAGTACCCTTTATATTGATATTGTGTTATATTGAAAATGGTATAATGATATACTACTGGCAAGGGCTTTTTAAAAACCTGTAGATACAGCAGCAATGGTGTAAGTAGTTACCGTGCTGGACTTTTTATTACATTGATATTGGAAGACTTTTCAAAGTGCAAGATGTAATATAAATGATGATTAAAGTAAAATAAAAGTGTCAGAGCCAAGTTCAGTGCTCAGCTTGTCCCAGTAATAGATATGTTAAAATCTAATGGCTTTAAGATGAATGATCTTTTTCAGTTTTAGATTTAAACATCATAAACATAGTTTTAGCTACCTATCTATATGGTTTAATCTGTCGTACCTTTGGACACAATATTTAACTCAAGTTCAAAGCTCTCTTGTTGAAGATCATTTTAAATAGATCAAACTTATCACTGCTTGAGAGAATTCATATAACATTTTGAAGCCCTATCGGGTTCCAAAATATTTTGTTGGCATTTTGTTGTATTTCAGAGTAATTTTACAGGAAAATGGGTTTTAAAACAAATGAGTAAGAAAAAGAAAAAAAAAAAAAAACCAAGAGGGGGGAAAACATAGGCAAAAGCCATGAACAGGCATTTCACAAAAGAAGACATTTGTAAACAATCACATAAAAAGGTGCTCGTTTTCATTCATAACGAGGAGAACAAAATTTGAGATGACATTAAGATCACTTCACATCTAATAGATTGGTGCAAAATAAGAAGTCTGACCGTACCCAATGCTAGTGAGGATGTGGGTCCCTTGGAAGGTGGCTAGTGGTAGTATAAATTGGTAGAAGCATTTTTAAATTCTTTAAATAAAGCTCTGTCAGATACAATATCAGAGATAGATAAAGTTGCAAAAAGATGTAAAAAGAATAAGTAAAACAAACATATTTTGAGGCGTATATGTATTATATTTGAGGTATAAAATTATATATATATATATATAATTTAAAAACTTTTTAAAATAAAGGCATGGGGAGGGTAAAAAATAAAATTCAAAATACCTCTGATGGCATGCAGGCTGATGCTACCAGCAGCAGGCTTACTCTTGAGCTGGATGGCTGTGTGTCACGCCATGTAACATATCTGCACGTTGCAAACATTGTTTAGTATTGATTGGTATACATAAGCATCTTTAAAGCATATACATAAAACCGTGTTACCAAGTTATTCTTTCATAATTGTAGCTATTTTTATTTTTCTCCTGTATTTCCTAGAATGTACTTTCATGTAACTTATTTTCCTCAACTATATTTTATTTACTCAATCATTTACATGTGGTTTTAAAAACCATAAGAAGAAAAGCTGACATGATCTTCATTATTTTGTATATAAGAAACAGTTCAAAATGTCTGTATCTATGTCTCTATCTCTATAGATAGATTGACCTAGAATATAAATCCTACAGAAAATAGTAGCTACAGAACCGATAGAAAATACTTCCTTCATACATAATTAGAGGTCATTTAAAATGGTCATTAGTGTCAATTAAATTTCATATAATCCTAGCAAAAAAAAATATTAAATTTGGACTATTAGAGACTCTTAAAAACTGACTACATGACCATAATCCCATGTATATGTATTTAACATGGATGTAATTTTGATTTTATATCAAGCAGTGTAAATAAGGTTTAATATGGTATCAAAGTCATTCTCACACAGGGGTTCTGAACATTTTTTGTTCCACAGACCCCTTTGCCAGTGAGGTGAAATGAATACTACTGTAATTTATTTATTGCAAACATTCATAAGTGAAGGAAATGCTAGATTTCAGTTAGAGGTCAGAGAAAATAAAGACAATAAGTTGATTTTTTCAATTCTAGCTCACGGACACCCTGAAATCTTTCCACCTGGTTAAGAACCCCAGTTCTAACAGAATGATTGTATTTATTTTACAGATGAGTAAATGGTTATAATCCTTTTCATTCAAATGATCTTACATCTCAAATATACAGCTTAAAATTTCATAAAAAATTAAACAGTACTTTAATATTCTTTACCTAGGAAAGCTTTTCTAGTATACCTGTCTGCTGTAAGATGTTTGAAAAGTGTCTCACATTAAGATTTATACACAACTCATTTCCTTTCATGGTGACTCTGGTTCTAAAACCTTAATATTGTTTAGGTGACTTGTTAAGTTATGCTGATGAGATTTTATTAATGGGATTGTGAGAAATCATGCTGCTAATCTAAAAGTCTTCCAGGAAAGAACATGTTTGATGTGATTAGAATGCATTTGTTTACTAACTCAGTCAGAAATTTGGAATTTTGGACATATCCCAGATTCAAAAGAAGCCTCAAAGGACTCATTTACTTTAAAAAATAATTAGAATCAATAATCCTTGAAGCCTCAAACTGAGAACCTAAAGAATAGTCAACCAGAAGAAAGCTGTTCTACAGCAGAAATTTCAGATTTATATGCCAAGGCCGTCTGCTTATTGATTCTCTGCAAATCAATTTCTTTATGTATAAATGGATGATCACAGATCACAGAAGTTTCTGTCTCTCAGCGTGAATAATCATAGAGATTTGCATACGTTTTTAATACTGCATGGCACAGAGGAACCATAAAAATGAGTTGGGAACACGAAAAGCTAGAACACCATGCATCTAATTAGGATTACATTTAGCTGAGTTAAATCAGATACAAATATAGTTTTCAATTCCACAAATGTATTGTTTTCAAATTTATGGCAATTAATTACTTCAGAGACATGGTAAATATTACTAAATTAAACAAGTCTCAAAACTACAGTTTAAAAAAAAAACAAAACTACAGTTAAAACTGAATCGGAAGAAAAAGTGCCTGGCTACAAAGGATTGTTCTCTTAGTACTATTTTTCCGCTTCATGTGTCAATTCATTCATCCATGCCTTCAACAAATATTTGTTAGAAAGCTACCATATGCCTTGCAAGGCAAATGCTAATGCAAAATAATACTGAGGTCCAATTAAACCTGTTTTGATTATGTGTTCATAATGTTAGTCCAGAAATAATTATGGCAAAAAGTCCAGATTAACTATAAAAGCTACTTACTTTTTCTTTATGCAATCGCATATCAAAGTCACTAATTAAATAATCTAGAACAGGAGTTAGCAAACTTTTCCTATAAAATGGCAGATATATATTTTAGGCTTTGAAGACTAGACCATCTCTCTCGCAACTACTCTGCTCTGCAGTTATAGCACAAAAGCAGCCATATATAACAGACAATATGTAAAAATATATAAACAAATGAGTATGGCTGTGTTCCAATAGAACTTTATCTATAGACACTGAAATTTAAATTTCAGATAATTTTCATGTTACAAAATATATATTCTTTTGATTTTCTCCAATCCCTTAAACATGTGAAAATCATTCTCGGATTTTCATGCTCGTGGACCATACACAGTCCAGCAGGAAGCGGGATTTGGCCTATAGACTATAGTTTGATCATCTTTGATTTAGAATATAAAAGGTTTTCTCCCTTTAAAAAAAGACACTTTCAGGAACTTCCAGGGAAGATAGCAGGGTAGGGAGCTCCAGGACTCAAGCCTTCCACCAAACCAGCTATAGAACAAGCAGGAACTGTCTGAAACAAATATTGCATTTCAGACAGAAGAACACTATACAGTATCCAGGGAAGAGTGGGAGGAAGAGACTGATAAGCTATGGTAAAAAGCAGTAATTGCTCTCTCCATGCAGTGGCTAATGGCACCCATTCCCATGCACATGACAGACTGGCTTTCGATTAGCAAATTTCAATTTCTGGGGGCCTGGCTCTCAGGGCAGCTACTGTTTCAACCTGCCCAAAACAAAGGTTATGGCAGACATTGTTTCAACCCTCCCCACAGAGAGGCAGAGGCAGTGAGGATGTAAAGAGCACTTCCTCAGCACTGTTAGGGAAAGTTATTTAAAAGGTTGCATTTGCTGGGCAGGCCAGGAAAGCTCAGCTTTGGGGAGCCAGTAGGGAAGTTTTGGTGCTCTTCCCATTCCCCTCCTTGGGGAAGACTGGAAGCTGTCTGCACCCCTTTTCTGGGTCCCTGGTCCTGGTTTGGCTGGGAAAGTCTGACATGGGAAAGTCCTTTCTGGGGTGACCCTTCTCCTAGAATTTGCCCACCAGGCTAAAGCAGCCTGAGACAAGGAAAGGAGTGTGAAAAACTATCCAAATTGGAAAGGAAGAATTAACACTTTCCCTCTTGTTCTTTTTTTGCCACCCCAGCTCCCCAGCCCCCACTTGGGTGGTCTCATTTCACAGTTTTACTTTGTATCTCTGGCTTTTGTGCTCCTTTCCTCTCCTCTCACCAGCTCCTCTCTCCTACCCACCTCTAAGCAACTCTCTTCAGAGGTGGGGAGACCAGAAGGGGTTGTTAAGGGGGGCAGTCCTGATGGGACCCTTTGAATCTGACTTGGAGGCCTCCCCAAGACCAGCTGCCTGAAGGGTGCCACATCTAACATCTTCTTGTTGCCACCCAACTGGGGACCTTGCCCAACCTGGCCCTGAGCCCCCAGCTATCCCTTGAATGTGTGCCTGTGTGGGGAGGAGCTGACATGCCCAGCTAAAGCACAAGCAGCTCAGTCATACCTCTCCTGCCCCAGTGTGGACCCCAAACCACAATACCCTGGTCCCTACACATCAGGGGGTGTCTGCCCCCCTCCCTAGGTGGATCCCAGAAAGAAGCAGAGGCAGGCTCCAGGGACCAGGTCTCCCCACCCCACCCCCTATCCCAGCAGACCCTTGCAGCTTTGGGCTGGGTGGCAGTGCCCAGTTGTTTCAGGGACCACAGGAGGCACCCCTGGCTCCCCGGACTGCATGGCAGGGATGGGGTACTTGGGGGAAAGGGCATTTGGGGAGAGGGGCTGGGGTGAAGGGGAAGAAACTCCCCTGACAGGGTCGTGACTTATCCCAGGAGCTCCCACCCAGCCTGCTGATTCTTGTCCTCTTCCTTCCTGTGCCAAACTGAGCTGAATGGTCCCCCACCCAGGGCGGCTGTGAAGAAACACAAGTGGAGTGGCAACAAGACTGTGGTTCCTGCTTCTCCAGCCACCCTCACCTCTCGCAGGATGGACAGGGTGCCTATCTGCACAAAGTGCCAATGCCTACCCCTGCTTCCTACCCCCAGTTCCCTAAGTGAGATTGCACTATAACTAATGTAAAGGCAGGAGGGACACTGAGAAATGAGAAGCAAGGAAATCAGTGGCACTGGCAAGGAGAGTAAACTAAACAGCCTTTGTTTAAAAAAAATATATAGAAAATCCCCAAAAATCCACCACAAAGCTTCTAGAGCTAATAAATGAATTCAGCAAAGTGGTGGGGTACAAGATCAACACCCCAAAAATCAGCAGTGTTTCTATACACAAGCAATGAAAATTCAGAAGAAGAAATCAAGAAAAAAATTCCATTCAAAAAAGTCCATTCAAAATAGCAACTAATGCTCAAATGTGGCCTCTTCTACGCCAAACTCAGCATGTAAACACACTACCTTCCCCCTGGCATGGGACATTACTCCCAGGGATGAGCCTCCCTGACACCAAGGGATTATTACCAAGCTCCAACTAGCTAAGAGATTTCAAAGTGAGTCAGGAGGTCATTCTAGAGGTTGTGCTTATGCACATCTCAGCAGGATCTCATTGACCGCCACAGTAAATATTTCTTCAAATAGTGGGGCTCCTGAAGGCTCTAGAGACATCCAGGTACTATAGGCAGGACAGACAGCTCAGGAGTTTGGCATCCTGCCAGTGGGCCTTACCTTGGAATTTATGCTCCCCAGTGTGACAGAGTTGGATTCATTTGTGGTTTCCCTACACATGGCCCTTCTGTTGCTTCTATTTGAACCTATATATAGTTAGTACTATACTTCATAGGTGTATGTCCAAGAGACTTAAATCTTTGGTTCATCCATGTGCCAGCTGGGCCCTGAATCTCAGCAGAATTGCAACACCTACTCTCCAGTTCACTGGACTCACCCAGGACAACAAGGAGATGATGATGGACAATGCCCATCCCAAGGAACAGAGAGAGTCTGCAACTGCAAGCAAGAGAGATCCATTCATTTGCCCCATGAGATCTAAGCCCCTCTCAACTAGAGGTAGAGTGGGCATCACCATCCCAAAATCCTCAAGCCTATGGAATGAACAATGGACTAAAGTAGACTTACTATTATTCTACTATAGATTTATTGTTATTCTAGCAATGGAAGAACTTTTAACATTGCTGTGGAGGCAGTGGCCACTGGAGGTTCTGAGGGGAGGGAAAGAGAAAAATAGGCATAATATGGGGGCATTTTCGGGACATTGGAATTGTCCTGCATGATGCTGCAATGACGGATACAGGCCATTATATATTTGGTCATAACTTATAAAATTGCTCAGGACAGAGTGTAAACTATAATGTAAACTATAATCCACAGTTAGTGGCAATGCTTCAATATGCGTTCAGCAATTGTAACAAATGTACCACACTAATGAAGGATGTTGTTAATGCAGGAAAGTGTGGGAGGGGGTATATGGGAATTCTCGATATTTTTATGTAACATTTATGTAATCTAAAGTTTATTTAAAATAAAAAAATATAATAAAATAACAATTAAAAGAATCAAATATCTAGTAATAAATCTAACCAAAGATAAAAAGAACTTTCACACAGAAAACTACAAAACATTGTTAAAAGAAGTTAAAGAATACCTCAGCAAATGAAAGGGCATTCCATATTCATGCACTGGAAGACTAAATATGGTTAAGATGTCAATACTACCCAAAGCAATTTATAGATTCAAGGCAATCCCAATCAAAATTCCAGGAGCCTTCATCGCAGAAAAGGTAAGGCCAACCATCAGATTTATACAGAAGGTTAAGGGGCTTCAAATAGCTAAAGCCATCTTGAAAAAGAAAAATGAAGTTGAAGGACTGACACTTCCTGATCTTAAAACTTATTACAAATCCACAGTAATCAAAACAGCATGGTACTGGTCCAAGGACAGACATATAGACCAGTGGAATCAATGTGAGAACTCAGAAATCAACCCTCACATTTATGGATAACAGGTTTTTGACAAGGTGACAAAGACCACTCAATTGGGAAAGAATAGATTCTTCAACAATTGATGCTGAGAAAACTAGATCTCCATTTCCAAAAACAAGGGAGGATCACCATATCCAGAAATCAACTCAAAATGAATCAAAGACCTTAATATACAAGTTAGAACTATCAAACCCCTAGAAGGAAATATAGGGATGCATCTTCAGGACCTTGTGTTAGGCAATTGTTTCATAGACTTTATACCCAAAGCACAAGCAAAAATAGAAAACAATAGATAAATGGGACTCCATCAAAATTTAAAACTTCTGGTCCTCAAAGGACTTTATCATTAAAGTAAAACAACCGCCTACACAATGGGAGAAAATATTTGGAAGTCACATATCTGATATAGGCTTAACATTCAGAACATATAAAGAAATGCTTTAACTTAACAACAAAAAGGCAAAAAAAATCCAATTAAAAAATGGGCAAAAGACTTGAACAGACATCTCTCCAAAGAAGATAAACAAATGCCCAGAAAGCACATGAAAAGATGCTCAACATCATTAGCCATCAGGAAAATGCAGATCAAAATCACAATGAGATACCATTTCACACCCATTAGAATGGCTGCTATTAAAAAACAAACAAATAAAAACAAAACAGAGAATAACAAGTATTGGAGAGGATGCAGAGAAATTGCTGGTGGGAATATAAAACAGTGCAGTCACTGTGGAAGACAGTTTGGGAGTTCTTCAGAAATCTAAGTATAAAACTACCATATGATCTGGCAATTCCACTACTGGGTATTTACCCAGAAGAATTGAAAGTGGGGACTCAAAAAATTCACAACTGCCAAAAGATGGAAGCAATCAAGTGTCCATTAACTGATGAATGGACAAATAAAATGTGGTATATACATTCAATGGAATATTATTCAACCGTAAAATGGAACAAAGTCCTGATACATGTGGCAACATGGATGAAAACAGAAGACATCGTGTTAAGTGAAATAAGCCAGACACAAAAGGACAAATATTGCATTATCTGACTGGTTTGAAACAATGAGAATAAGCAATCTCATACAGTCAGAATCTAGAAGCTGGTCATCTAGGTGACCAGGGGACGGGGTGAGTATAGGGAATGGGAAGTTAAGGCTTAAAATGTACAGGGTTCCTATTTGGAATGATGGAAATGTTTTGGTAATGGATGGTGGTGATGGTAGCACAACATCGTGAATGCAATTAACAGCAATGAAATATATATCGGAATATGATTAAAAGGAAAAGTTAGATTGTATGTGTGGTAAGAGAACAATTTTTTAAAAATCCATGGAACTACACTACACAAACAGTGAATCTTAAGTTAAACCATGGGCTTTAATTAATAGTACAATTATTAAAATGTGCTATCGTCAATTGTAACAAATGTTCTTCACCAATGCAAGTCATTGGAGGGGTGGTATATGGGAATCTTATATTTTATGG
>PVKH010044568.1:0-10592 GCA_004027955.1 Chaetophractus vellerosus | reverse complement strand
CTATGGCAACAATGTCCTCACGTCCAAGCCAGCGCACTTCTGAGAATAAAACGGGCTTCTGTTAATGATTACATCCAGGAAAACAGGTCCAAAGCAGGACTGTCCCGTGCGAACCAGGATGTTTGGCCAGTATTTTCTAAAGCATAGATATTATCAGAGAGAGCAAGATATGAACCCCTTCATTAATTTTTCAGCATGGGTAAAACCGAAGGCACCAGTATTTTGGTGTCTGGCATGCATTTTATGAGCAATACGGTTTTGATAAGGCTATCATTTTATCTGTTTTCTTTATTTTTACAAGGTTTTGTGTGTGTGTGTGTGTGTGTGTTTTTAGTACAAGTGAAAATAGCCAGGGCCAGGGCAAGAAATAGAATTCCCCTAGAATGTGTTTAACGGAAGAGAATTAATGACGGGCAGATGCACAGAGGTGTGGGTGGTTCTAACGGAACCAATAAACGATATGGAGGAAGTCTGAGCCCAGAAAGAGCTGGAAGTCATTATGGCTCCTCGAGCTGTAGGAGCAGGAGGAAGAAAACAGGGTTGCTGGAGCCCCAGGCCCTCCGGGCCAGCTAGGAGGAGCCCCGGTGATGGGAGTGTGGAGCCGCTGTGGACAGAGCTGCCAGGCTGGGGCGGGCACGGGGGCAGAGCCTGCGGGTGCCTGCGCCCTCCTGCCCCGCGGTCCCAGGAGCCTGCACTTGGCTGAGCCCCGCGGCAGCCGGGCCTCGGAGAGCCCAGCTGTGCAGGGACGCAGAGCAGGGCAGGGGAGGCTGTGAGCGGAGCAGGGGAGGGACACGAGCATTGCAACGGGCGGTGAAGATCGCGTAACAAGCAAGAATGTTCCCGTTTTAAGAGCACTGCTGTTTCCTGGAGTTTTCCAATGATATGTCACTACATTTTGGTAGTCACTTCTAAATCGTTTTGGAATCTGGACTCTGGCCCTGGAGGTGCCCGTGGAGTGCAGGGGTGCCTCTCTCCGGGACTTTCTGCCCTGGCCCTCGCTGGGTGGCCTTCCCCAAACCACCCCAGACATCGGGCATCACTTGACTTTGGGAGGGACGAGGGCGCCTTGCCCTGGGCTATCGGGTGGAATTCTGGGAGCCATGACCCACCGGTCCCCAAAGTGGGTTCTCCGACCCTAAAGGATAGCGCTGTGGCCGGCGGCGCTGGAGGCTGCCTCTTGCCCGCTTCTCTCTGTTCAATTCCCTTTTGCTCATTCACGTGAAGAACTTTCTTCTGAATGTGAAAAGGAGACGCACTGGTTTTGCCTTTGGAGTTGGCTATGCAGGGCCCCGGGGCTTGGGGCTCCCAGGGGTGCGGCCCTCTTGCGCTCGCTCAGGCACCTGGGGCCAGGTAACTTTTGTTGCCGGGCTCCGCTGTGCATTGGAGGACAGTCGGCAGCAGCTCTGGACTCTACCCGTTAGGTGCCAGCAGCAGCCTCCCCTATGTGGCCCTCAAAAACGTCTCCAGACTTTGCCAAATGCCCCCCAGTGTGCGAAATTGCCCCCATGTGAGAACTGCCGCCTTTGTCTAAAGGAAGCACTGGCTTCTGCCTGTTTAACAGTAATCTCCATTACATGACACAGACAAAAAGTTTTATTTTACTAATTGGATCCCAACTCCATTCAGAAAATTCTATTTCTGCAGGGAGGTGATCCCTCAACTGACCCAACCCCCTTTCCCTACTTCCCTCCCCTTTTATGCACCGTCCCCCCACTCCTTAGCAGGAGAGCTCAGCTTCACTTGTCGCCACATGGGCTGGCCACTGACGCTCGAGCCTCTGTGGTAGAAGGACAAACGGCAGCAGGTCTGTGTGCTCTGGAATGTCCGTGCGGCGCACAAGCAGCAGCCGCAGCCCCAGGAAGGAAGTACGTGTGCCTTCGGCCCATCTCAGTCATCAGAGTGCCCACCCTTCTATTTCACCGTTTCCCAGTGGCCCTTGTTTACTCAGTGTTCTCGTTTAGAGCCAGAGAATGCGGCAGCTCTCTTTCCAAGGTTTGTCTTCCTTCCTGGGTTAGAGAGGGAGCAAATCTGCAAACTACTCACACTCCTATTACACTGAAGACAAGTTTTACTTATTTTTCATACCCTGCCTCCCTCCAAAAATGGTTTTGAGGAGAACGAAGGCTTTGGATGGCATGGGTCAGTGAGAAAGAGACTGCAAACGACATTCCCCAATTCAACATGATTTTCTGAGACAATGTCAAGCCCTTACAAGGATGGGAAAATAACGAAGTCACATACCGTGAAAGTCAAGGATTCTCTCTTAGGGAATAAGTGTCCTCGAGCTACTGTCCTCCCAGCACATTCGTGAGCTTAGCAGTTTGGAATGTCAACAAGAAGGGTGATTAGGGCCAGAGGCCGGCGAGGGCTCCTTGGCCCACCCATCGATGGATGCTGGAAAAGGAAGCTGTTTTGAAACAGCAGACTCACCGCTTTCAATCAACAGGCAAAAGAGATTTCTTTTCTCCAGACCTGAGATGAATTACACCCAAGAATCCTGAGCAAGCAGTGCTCCTGAATACAATACCCCACAGTGGATGAGCTGAAAATCTGCCCGGTGTTGTCTTCCAGCATCCCTCACTACTCAACCTTCCAAACGTCAGCATAGCCACGAGATGCAATGGGTCACTTTATTTACAATAGTTTTCAAGACCAGATCTGGGCTTGAATTTTTCTGTGCTGACTTACAGTTTATCAAAAGAAAGAAAGAAAAGAATTAAGGAACAGTATGTCATGGGTCTAGGTGGGTTTATTTAGTCCGACATAGCTTTGCAGAAGTGGAAATCTGGTGTATGTTTTAATACTCCAGCATATGTGGCCATTGGCTACCATATTTGCCAGGGCAGGGTTGCAGAAACAGCATGCAGGTTCTGATTTAGTAATGCCTGCAGGCACTGGGACATGTCACTGCATATTGATGGAATGACTCCATCACTGTGACCTGGAAAGAAGCACACATAGCAACAGTAGGAGAGTCGAGTCCAGTCTCCGGGGCAAGATAGTGTGCGACCTGGGGGAAGCCGCTGCATTCCTTTTTCTTCACCTGTCAATTGAAACAGATGGTTAGTTGAGCTGCAAATTGTCTTTTGATCCTAAAAATGCCAAGGTCTCTGGAACTGTGAAATACACTGTGGTGGTTTCAAAGATATGTTCACAAAACGTTTTATGTTCCTCCCCATAAGAGGTGGAGCCTAATTTCCCCCTTCCCTTGAGTATGGGTTGGACTTAATGACGGATTTCCAAATAGAACATGGCAGAAGTGATAGGATGTCACTTCTGAGATTAGGATGTGTAAAACTGCAGCTTCTGTCTGGGGCTCCTTCTCTCCCGTGCTCACTCCCTCTTGACTTGCTCTGAGAAAAGTCAGCTGTCATGCCATGGGGCAGTCCTGAGGGGAAGGAAGCCAGCCACCATGTCCTGAGGGAATTCAGGTAGCCTGTGGAGAGGCCCACGCGGGAGGAACTGAGGCCGGCCAGCATCTGTGTGAAGGAATTTGGAAGCAGAGCCTCTGCCAGTCGAATCCTAAGGTGATGGCAACTCAAGCCAACAAGCTGCCTGCCACCTCCTGAGAGACCCAGAGCCACCCTGCTAAGCCACTCCAGGATTCCTGACCTACAGAAACTGTGATAATAAATGTTTGTTGTAAGCTGCAACATTTGGGCTAATTTCTTATACAGCAAGAGCTACCTGATACAACCCTCCTGGACAATGAAGGACTGAAGCAGGGCAGCAGCAGGCCCACCAGTTATAAAAAGTAGCACCAATTGAGCCCTTCTGTGCATTAATTGAGCACCTCTGTGCATTAATTGAGCCCTTCTGTGCATTAATTGAGTACTTCTGTGCATTAATTGAGCACTTCTGTGCATTAATTGAGCGCAGTTCCAAGCACTTCATATGTATGAATTCCTCAATCCTTGAAACAACTTTTGAGATAAGTGGAACTAGTATCTCCATTTCACAGATAGGAGAGGGTAGACAGAGCGAGGTGAAGAAGTTTTCACAGGATTATACAGGCTGTAGAAGACAAACTATGATTTGAACATGGATTTTCTTTGCTTCTGTGCTATAAAGCCCCTCACGTGGAATGAGGGGATGTACTCACAGGGCCTAGTTCACAGAAGACATGCAGAGACACACAGCGAGGGGCCCAGAAATAACCACTGCCCGGGGAATGGCATGCCGGCCTCAGGGTCTGTCCATCCAGTTTGATCAACTAAATGCAGGGCCACTGGCAGCAGCCGCAGTCACACTTCTGGGGGGGATCTGAGATGGAAAGACCGACATGCTTTGACCCAAACTTTCTGTATCATCAGACTGTCTTATAATTAAGAACGATGAGCTGGCAATTCACTAAGGAAGTCTGGTTTCATATCAATGCAGAGGTCTCATTCGAGGGAGTTGTAGTGCTAAACACAGAAGATGACCCCGAAAATCAAGATTCTCAGGGATTTACTGTTAGGTAAGGCTGTGAAACTTGATTCCCCCACCCCCGCTAAGGTTTTTAGACTATAACACTGAAAGAGGAGAGGTGGACTGCATTGGCGAGGTTAGAAGCACGAACTTGGGGTCAGAGCTGGTTGGGAACCCATTAACTGGGTCGTGTGTGTAAGCTCAGTTAGATGGCCACCAGCCCTGCGCTCCAAATTCCTCAGCTGTGAATCGAGAATTTATTTTAGGGATGCTGTAATGATGGATACCAAAAACCAACCGAGGTCGCTAATTACTAGCTCCTGTTTTGTTGATATTGGTAGCTTTCAATAATCAGAGATAAATGAGGATCCCTCCAACCTCCCCACCAGGTAATCCGTAGCAATGAAAGCAATTGTCAAAGAGAAATCTGCCTTAGGTACAAATATCTACTTGCACACAGGTACTAAGCGCTAGGAATTCCTCTTTGTCCTGCTAGATGCTTCTACAAAGTCTTGCCCAGAAGGCTCACACAAGGCAGCTGGGACGACAGACCAGTGGCAGAATTCAGCCAGAGTAAATAACAAAATCCTTCTGAAACCATCTAGTGCTGGGGCCATTTCATATTACTAAGCCTGAGACGCTAATCAGAAGTTTGCAAACTCTTGGTTCCCCTCTCTGTGCATTCTAGGAGAATACGTGGCGTCCCCGGAAGACCCACGCGGCGTGAGCAGCCAGTTGTGCCCATGGAGAGCCACTTCTGATATCCACTATGCTGGCAGCGAGACTGACGGGCGAGAGCTGCGGGGCTGAGGTAGGACTTCTGAGGTTCATGGGGTACTGGTTGGCTGGCTCGCAATGCTGTGTGCTCAGATTTCCATGGTTCCAAGGACCCCCATCATGCCGGTGTCAAGCTCCCGAGGGGACGTCCCTGACTGTGGAGACAGAGTCGGGCACAGTCTTGTTCAAGCTGGTACCGGCATCCCATTGAGTGCGGCCTCGTCTGATCGCCTAACCCCTAAGAAGCATCCAACACTAGCAAACAGCCTTGAACTAGTTATCTCATGCTGCATAACTCATGACCCCAAAACTCAGCAGCTTCAAAATGCACATTTGTTATTTCCGTTTCTGTGACTCAGGAATCTAGGCACGATTTAGTCGGGGCCTCTGTGTCAGGTGTCTCCAAAGATTGAAGTCCAGGTGTTGGCCTCACCTGTGGCCTCATTTGATGACTTGACCAGGGAAGGATCTACTTCCAAGTGCAATCCTGAGGCTGACCTCAGTTTCTGCTGGCAGTTAGCTGGAGGCTGCCCATAGCTGCTTGGCATGTGGACCTCTCCTGTTACCTCATCGGAGCCAGCAGGTAAGAAGAGCCAGAGAGAGTGAGAACAAGATGGAAGTCACAGTGTTTCATAATCACATCTCGAAAGTGACGTCCCGTCACTCATGCCATAGTCTATTTGTCGGAAGCAGTTGTCTGAGTCCAGCTCACATCAAGTAGAGGGGCTTATACAAGGGTGTGAAAGCCAGGAGGCGGGGGTCTTTAGGAGCTGTTTTGAAGCTGCCTACCACAAGCTCCTAGAGTATGGATGAAAATTAACTCCCAAGTGCTTCTACATATTGTCCATGCTGAAAGTGCTTTAAAGAAGATTATAAGCAGTATAAAATAAGTCTATGCAAATCAAGTACTAACCCAGTAAATGTTCAATAACATCTTCTTCTTCTTGACTCTAAAGTGTGGGAGCATTGGAAAGGCACAGCTAGAGATTTCAAACTGGTGGCTCAAGAGCTTTAATTTGGTCACCAAAATGTTGAAAATGTTTGAAGTTCTTTAGGCATGCTTGTGCTCTTCTCTTCACCACAAACCACACCATTCCCTATTGCCTTAAATACAGCACCTTTACAATGTCACGTTGCCTACCGGGTCCCTGCCCTACTGGCTACCTGGGATCCCTTGGCACTGATGACTGTAATCTGAAGTTAAACCTCACTCTTAATCTCCTCCCTTCCATCTAGACCATTTGCCATTCAACAAATACTTCTTGAAGGTTTCTTGTGTTCAAGGCACAGTACTGGGCATGCCTAGCCAAATGAGTTATGCCTCGTTTTATTTTCTCATTTCAAACTGTGGTATTCCAAAGACTGACTCGGGTGGGAGAAGCAACAAAGGGCTGGGGAAATCCAGGAAACAAAACTTCACTCCTTGGGCAAGGGAGCCGCACTCACACCGCGCTGGATGTGAGGAGCAGCCCAGAAGGGCCACAGAGCACACCGGGATTGTGAACGAAAGCAGTGCTTCTCAAAGAGGGGGCGCAGCAGGAGCACTTGGCACGTATTAGAAATGGACATTTTCAGGCCCCAACTCACACCTTCTGAATCAAACTCTGGAGACGGGGTGCAGTGACTTGAGTTTTCCAAGCGATCCAGGTGATTCTGATGGTTCCTCTGGTTTGAGAACCACTGCGGAGGAGCCGCCAGAGCTGGAAGGTATCACACACTTAGAGGCTGTGCGCCAGTCCCTCACTATACAGATGAGGGAGCTGAGGGGACAGAAGGCGACACGATTGGTCGAATTAAGGAGCAGACACCTGAAAGCACAGGTCCTGTGAAGTCTGAGATTCCAAGCCGGCCAGGGGCTGGGCTCCGGCTTAAACCCATTCCTCGGCTCCGAGTGTACCAAGCACTTCCAACCAGGCAGGCATGGCACGTCCTGCCTGGCCTGCAGGTGTGGCCCGTGTACGCAGAGGTGTGCCACTGGAAGAGTTAAACAATGACCAGCGCCGGCCGGCCTTCCTGCTCCTTAGTGCCACATACCTGCCCCATTACCTACAAAGGTGAGCTCAGACAGAGGCTGGGAGCACACACCTCCCTGGACTCCTGCCAGTGCTCAGGGGACTGGGACTGGGCTCCTGGGGCTGCCACCTTGTTTACATGATTAACATTTGAACAATAAGCCTGGACCTACCCAGCACACCGCACCCTGGAGCACAGGATGGTGGTGAAGGGCACAGAATTCCTCGTTCAGGTATAGCCTTCTGAATCACCCGATGGAGCGGCCAGGCCTAGCAAAGGCACCTTATGTGAGGCCGTGAACCGTTTGTAAATAAAATCACAGGAAATGGAGTGTACAGTGAAGCAGAAGATCCAGATCCCTTATTAGGTGAAAAGAGGGATGGGGATTTTTTGCTTACTCCTCCCAGATAGATGAGGGTCTGTGAGAGCGAGAAGAAAGAGAGGCCGTCAAGAATTGCTTTCAAGGTCACCATTTCCACGAATGGAACCAGAGAGCAGTAAGCTACTGTGTAGAACACGTGCTTGTCAGGGCTACTGGGCACCTTTGCAGTTATGAATTTGAGTCCTCCTGTGAGTTTACAAACGTATCAAAAGACTCGCTCATCAGGGATGGAGAGAGGCGGGCAATAGGTTATTCTGAGGCCAGAGCCACACGTCGTTACGCAGGCAAATGAGGAGTTTGCCTGACATTATGAGAAACGATCTCTGAACTCATACAGACCAGTTGCAAAGTGGAAGTCTGTTTTGAACAGAATTTCTCAACAGGGGTCAGTAAGGGCCTCATGCTTCAGAACCTTCTCAAAAGAACTTTTAAAATGCAAATGATTCCCTTCCGGATAGAGAGTACACTTCTTGAGATGTGGAATGGAGAGTCCATTTCCCAGGTTATTCGGACATGTAGTGTCACCTATTCCAGCACCAGCCCCTGCCCCACCAACTCCTTCAACTCCAACATGATACAAACATTTTGAATATGGAACTCACAGAAAGTCTAAAAATCCGCAATATCAGACTGTATTCCTGAAAGATAGGAGCCAAATCATATTCATCTCTGAACTCTTAAAGATCATAAGCTAGTGGCCCCCCTACCTTATCTAGCCTACAGACATACTTAGTGTTGTCCACGTGTTGTTGAAATTTGCCTTTTAAATAAAACTTTGACTTAGTTACTAGAGCATGTTGGATTTTTCAAAGATGGCTGCAACAATATCTCCCAGCCCACATGCTCTTCTAGAATGGGATCTTGCAAGACCCCCTTCAAGAGCTAGGTCTAATTCCCCTCCGCCTGAGTCTGCGTGGGCCAGTGACTGCATTGACCAAGAGAGTGTGGCTGTAGTGACACTGGTGACTTCCAAACTGGGTCACAAAAGTCCAGGCAGCTTCTGCCCGGTGCGTAAGAGCCCTTGTGCTTGGAGCTTGGTGCCACGGTGGAAAAAGTCCTCCTTCCCTGTGGGCTTCCTCATGTGAGGAAATCCACCCACCCATGGAGGTGGCCCCATTGATAGTCCCGGCCTTTGAGCCTTCCCAGCTGAGGCCTCAGACATGGTGGAGCAGAAAGAAGCCATCGCACTCTGCGTCCAACCCAAAGAACCCATGAGCGTAACAAAATAGTTGTTTATAAGTCAGCACGTTGTGATAACTTGTTTTGCAGAATTAGTAGTTGGAACAGTTTCCAACATTTATTCATAAAGAGGTTGCCCATAAAAATTCAGATTTTCTTGAAAAATTGGTGGATGGAGCAGATGGAGCCTGTGTCTAAAAAGTAACAGTCAAGGAACCTTCATCTCGCGAGGATTTCTTGCCTGGCTCCTGGACAGTGTTTGAGTTTGCAGCCCCTGCCCTGGGACATAGTATGCACATAATAAATATTTGTTGAATTCTGAAATCAATCCATCTTTCATCTCACTGGTTTTATATTTATCTGTGTTCTGCTGATAAAAACTGCTTTCCTCATAGGCTTAACGGCACTAAAGATATCATTTTTTCCTCCCTTTTGACATTCTCATTTCCTTCCTTCCCTCCCTCCTTCCTTCCTTCCTTTCCTCCTTCCTTCCCGTCTTCCTTCCATTGCCACGATTTTTGTAGCATCAACCCCATTTGCATATCATACCACTGTATGCCTCTCCTTCCCAGAAGACAGAATAATAAGATAATAGTCTTCAAGGTGGAAAATAACAGAAAACTCAGGTTAGTTTCTCAGCAGAAGCACCTTGTTGTTCAAGGAGCACCAGCCTCAGAAGCATTTAGGGGAGTCCGTGAAAATACAGAAAACTCCCAGGCCACCAGCTCGGGAGAGGGCACTGCTGTAGGACTCTAGGATGTAGCAAGAGTTTCAGATGACTTTGGTGCTCACTGTGGCTTTAGAATCAGTCTGGCCTTGTTCAAGTTACCAAGTCTGGAGGGCTGGTTCTGCCAGCAAACTCTGGGGCTGCCAGGGCAGATGTGATGTGACCAGGGCCAAGGGTCTAGGGGTTTGGGGTGCATGCACAAGAAGCCCTAGGGAATTCGTGAAGATCTGGGAACCAGGACTCCATTAGCCTAGAGACCAGGAGCTTGGATGAGAAGGGGAGTCAAGCCAGCTCCTGAACAAGGCTTCTGTGAACCTGGATTGGGGAGAAAACTCTGCCCTTTTGTATCAATTTTTTACTGCGATGTGGCATTTCCTTTAATTGTGAACATGGGCAACGAGCCATAGTGGCCTTAGCATGTCTGTGACCTTGTCCCTAAAAGAAATCATAGACTTTTTAAAATCACAGATATCTCAAAACGCTGTTTTCACTCATCACTGCTTCAAAATTATGATTGTTTTTAGACCTACTGCTAGATCTGTCTATTTAACATATCATTTTAGAAGCACATCTATTATCACATCACAAGTTTAGAAAATATTTTGGTAACCCTAATGGAATGTAATTGGTTTCCTTCATAATCCCATGTATTTTATTTTATGAATTTAAAACATTCTTCACAGAGGTGCCCAGAGACTTCACCAGACTGCCAAGAATTCCACGCACCAGAAGCCTTGGCTTACAGGGTGGGCCACCTGCAGACAAGCCTAGTTCTTGCAAGTCTAATGGACAACCCAAGCTGCCATCGTCATCTTTTTTTTTTTTTTCATAGAAAGAGGCAGTGCCAATTTAATTGAGTGACAACTGTGGCCTCACTTTACAAAACCAAAAACTGTGATATTTTAGTGATTATCCATGAAAAATAAACATGTTTTGTTCCCATTTCCAATATGCCAGACCATTTATTATCCATTAGAGAGTTCTGTTTTTATGTCAAAGGTTTTTATATGGATTATAGGGCCTAGTATATGAGACGCATATATATGTATTCAATAGAAATACATAATTTCATCATCTAATCTTCATACCATATTGATATGTAGA
>PVKH010044567.1:0-10597 GCA_004027955.1 Chaetophractus vellerosus | reverse complement strand
CTGTTCGTGGGCGACCTGCCCTGCCCGTGGCGGCTTTGCCCTGTCCGTGGCAGCTTTTTGCCCTGCCCATGGCGGCTCTGCCCACCCATGGCGGCTTGCCCTTCTCAAGGCGGTCTGCCTGCTAGGAGAGGTCCCCGGGAACTGAACCTGGGGCCTCCCATGTGGTATCCCGGCGCCCTATCCACTGGGCTATACGGCCAGCCCCAATCATATATTTTTAAATAAATAAAATAAATTACTGCAGAGAAGAAATCATAAAATATCAAAATATAAACAAACTTTTTTTTGTCTCATATACCTCTATAAGAATCCTGATGGATTAAATAAGGAGAGAGAACACAATTATGAGAGATTTCTAAATATTTTTAAAACATTATTTCAGAATATTACTACAATTATTTGGTGAGTCAAATATTTATTGAAAGCCTACCACATGACAGGTACGTTACTAAGTTTTAAAGATACAGTTGGCAAATAAGAAAGACATGGTCTATCATTGTAAGAGTACATTCTTGTGGGACAGTGAGACATAAATTAGAGATGTGATGAGTGCTATTGAGGAAAAGTGTTCCATTTTTCATATTCTGGAACATTTCATATAAGACAGAGGTGATTTATTATTATAAACTTTGGTAAAATTTGCAAGTGAAATAACAAAGTGGTGTTTTCCTTATTTGCAGTTTTTTTAACTGAGTATTTCTTTAACAGTTAGAGCTCTTTTCAGATTTCCTATATCTTTTTAGTGAAATATGGTAGTTTATACTTTTCCAGAAAACTGGAAATACTAAATTTATTCTAAGCTATCTTATTTTTAGAATAACACTATTTAAAGTTACTATTATAATTTTTTAAACTTCAATATGTGCCTTTGCATCCTTAATATTGTTAGTGGATGCTACTTCTCTAGTTCCTTGAATAATTTTGCCAGGGGATTGCCCAAGTTCAAATACAGGCTCCAGCATTTACTAGCCATGTGGCCTTAGGTAACTTATTTAACTTCTCTGGACCTCAGCTTCCTCAATATTGAAATAGGAATACAAATAGTACCATCCTGAAAGGATTATTGAAGGGATTAAATGAGATAATATATGTAAAGTTCTTATGGTATGATTAGCATTAAGTGCTCAATAAATATTAGTTATTATTACTAAATGTGATTTATTTTTATGCATCATGTTTGGAATCTTCTTGCTTCTTGGCATCTTCTTCAATCTGAGATATCCTGTTTATCTTTAATTTTGGAAAATGTATAGCCATTATCTTCCTTTTAGATATTGTCTCTTATCCAATCTCTCTATTCTACATTTTTGAAACTCCTATTAATCATAAATTGGACACTCTCATCCAGTTTCCATTTTCTTAACATCTCTTACTTTTTATGTTTCTCTTTATATATCTGTTCTGTGTTCTGGGAAGCATCTTCACATCCCTCTTTCAATTAACTAATTCTTCAAATGGTTATATTCAACTGTTTACCATAGTAAGAATTATGTTATGGCACACAGAAAGAAGTCAAAGTTGGCTGAATGAAAACATTTCTATTCACTAATACCTTGATTTCAAATTTACTATATTATTTTTATCTCTAAGCATTGTATGGTATCTTTCAAATCTTCTGTTTCCACTTTGATATTGCACAGGTTTTCCATTATGGTTATTATTCCTTCTTTTATCTCTAATCATTTAAAATAAATTTGTTTTATAGTCTCTTTGAGATTTTTCAATTATCTCCAGTTCTTTTTATGCTTATTCTCTAGCTTGTTGTGTCTGCACATTCTCCTGCATGGTGTTATGTTTCCTCTGGTGATCTATAACGCTTATAACCTTCAGCAGTAGTTATTTTATTCTGTGGGAGCCTTGTGAGCCCTGAGCTATGGAAATGGACCTACAGGACAGGTTTCTGTGCCTTTGCTTCACTCCAAGGGATTTTTGTTGTTGTTGTTGTTGTTACATATCCCCCCCCCCTTTCTGCTTGCTCTTGCTGTGTGTTAATTTTTGTGTTCTTCTATGTCTGCTTTTTGTCTCCCCTGTTGCGGCGATACGCCGAGTCGGCCCACCGCATAGGCGGCTTGCCCCGCTTGTGGGCGGCTTTTTTGTTCCATTCCGCGGGTGGCTCGGCTCCGTTCGCGGGCAACTTGCCCTGCCCATGGCGGCTTTGCCCTGCCCGTGGCGGCTTTTTTGCCCTGCCCGTGGCGGCTTTTTTGCCCTGCCCGTGGTGGCTTTGCCCCACCCACGGCGGCTTGTCCCCTCAAGGCGGTCTGCCCGCTTGGAGAGGTCCCCGGGAACCGAACCCGGGGCCTTCCATGTGGTGTACCAGCGCCCTATCCACTGGGCTACAGCTGGCTCCCCCCCCAAGGGATTTCAATGGTTTCAGGACAGAGAAATGGAAAATGTGTTCATTTGCGCTCTTAAGTTGTATAAACTATTTACATATGCAGAGTTTTCGCTTTATTTTATACCAGTTTTTCTAATAATGATATGGATGACTTCATTGTTAAAGAAATTCATGACTTCAGAGAACATATATAGAACATTCTTTGAGATGCTTTTCCCTGAAATCCCAATACATTCAGTTATACCAGGTATATAATATATTCCTACCCCAAGTACTAGCACTTCTAAACTCTTCTATATATTACATTATTAATAAATGCATGCAATATATATTACCATATATTTTTAGAAGTTGTAGTGATAGTCATGATAATAAATATATTTGTGAAGAGTCTCAGAGTTTACATAATCCTTTAAGTAAATTTACTTTCATTTGTTCATCACAAAAACCTTGAGGAGAAGAGAGGGCAAGGATTACTACCCCCATTTTAGACATAAAGATCTGATGTTCAAAGCTGTTAACTCATGTGCATAGATAGAAATACACTAAATCTTCACTTACTATTCCTTAGGAGTACACATATCTGATTTTCTCTTATCGATAGCAATTCTTTTTTGTTTCCTGCTCATTCTTAATATTAAATACTGCCACTCTCCTCCCGATTTTTACTGCTTCGATACTTAATATATAATACTAATTGAGACTCCTAATCTACTAGACACATAACACTGTTATACATATTCTGGAAAACCATATATACTCAATTCTAAGACATACTTTTCACACTTGGTGTTTCTAAAATCAAAATAGATCTTCCAATTAGAAAAAAGAAACCTGCTGTTGATGCGGAAAAGTAGGTTATTACACCACTACGAGCACAGTTGTACACATGAAATATCTGTTTATATGAATACTACTTCAGTTGAGGTATTTGCATTTGTATCACCAAATATAATTGAATATCATTTCAAATTTGAATCTCTACTTGTCTTTTAAATTTTTAAAAAGATTATACTGTGAATCTGTTCTGAAATAGAAAGTGAGAATATACATATAAAATTGACTATGAAATATCAGGTAGGGGAATTAAATACAGTGGAAAATGTGAAATCACTAAGAACTGATTGTTGAATTCCAATGCCAGGAGAGGACTTATGCATCATGAAAAACTCAGATATCCTCTTCCAAACCTTTCAGTGAAAACTGAGAGATTAATTTTTTTAAAACACTGCTTTTGGGACTTAAGGAAGATCGTGGCAGAGTAAAACACTCTAAGATTCAGCTCGTCCTACAGTGCAGTTAGTAATCACACAGAGCTATCTAAATCACCTGTTTGGGTAGCCCAGGAGACCAGAAGGGCATCCTGCAGCATCCTTGGAAAAACAGAGGGAAGAGACTACCCATCTGCAGAGCAGAATACTCCACGCCTTGGAGACCAGTGCCCATCCCTTGCTGGCAATACAGGATGCCTCAGGAGCTATACCCTGGCTGGAGTTAGAAGCTATCACCTTCAGCAGGGAGAAAGCTGCGGGGACCTGCACCAGCCACTCCAGGCAACTCTAGTTGCTTTCGGCCCAAGCAGACTAGACTGTTAGGCACCCATGTGGCTCAATACCCTCCCCACCCCCATAGAATAGGAGGGCTGGGCAGTTTTCCCCAGCCTTTCTGGGCAACTGCAGGTGCTTTCAGCTGGTATGGACTAGACTGTTGGTCACCTGTGGCTCCATCCGTGCCCCTGACAGGGAAGAAGGGATAAACTCTCTCAGCCTCTCCAGGCAACTGCAGCCGTTTTCAGCACACATGGACTCAACTATTAGACACATCTTTGACTCCCTCCAAGAGGGATAGTGGTCCCTCAGCCTCTTGGGGCAACTATAGCTGCTATCAAACCACATGGACTAGATTCTTGGGTGCTCCTGTGGCTCCATCCCCACTCCTGACAGGGTAAGAGAGAGAATGCTCCCTCAGCCTCTCCAGGCAACTGCATCTGCTTTCAGCCCACGTGGACTAGACTAATAGACACATCTATGACTCCATCCCCACCCTTGACAGGGCAGGTGGAGGGAGAGTGCTCTACAGGCACCTGCAGTCGTTTTTGGCCTTATGGACAAGATTGTTGGGAACACTTGTGGCTCTAGCCCCACCCATTATGGAGAAGAGGAGAGGCAGTGCTTCTCAGCCTCCCAGGGCAACTGCAGTGGCTTTTGGCCTGTATAGACAAGATTGTTGCATACATCTGTGGCTCCATCCCACACCTAGATAGGGAAGGAAGGGGTCTGGCACATCCTTAGTCTCTCTGGGCAACTATAGATGGTCTTGCCCTGCACTTAGCTTACTGGACATGGCTGCAGCTCTATCCCTACCCTTGGCAGAGGAGAAAGGTGGGAGAAGATTCACTGGATCCTGGGGCAATACAGGAAGCTTTAGCCTCCATGGCTTACAGTACAATTGCATCCTTGGCTCCTACTCTGCAACCAGCAAGGGAGAAAGGACAAGAAAGATATGAAAAAGAGCTGAAAAATTCAGATTGGCTAAACAGGAACCACTATAAAGTTCTACATTAAGTTGAACCAAGTATCAAAGACGGGTTATAGCACAAAGCCAATCAAAAGGAAAACCTTAGACTATAAGAGAAATTGAGCCCAGAATAAAAACATCTAGTAAATCAGATGCTGAGACACCAACAAAAAATTACAATCCATACTAAGAAACAGGAATATGGCCCAGTAAAGGAACAAACTAAGTTTCCAGGTGACATAAAGGAGTTAAGAAAACTAATCATAGATGTTCAAACAAAACTCCTTAATAAATTCAATGAGATGGCTAAAGAAATTGATATTAAGAAGACACTGGTAACCTAATAGAGGGGCTCCTGAGAGCTCTGGAAACACCCAGGTCCTATATCAGGGCGGATAGCTCCGGAGTTTGGCACCTTATCAGTGGGCCCTACTTTGGAATCTGTGCTCCTGAGAGTGACAGAGTTGGACTCAAATATGTCCTCCCTGCACAAGGTCCATCAGTCCCTTCTATTCAAACCTGTATGTGGTGCTAGAGTTTGTAGGTGTACTTCCAGAGAATGCAGTCTTTGGCCTGCCCATGTGCCATCTGGGCCTGGAATCTCAGTGCAGTAGCAACTCCTACTCTACAGCTCCATGGACTCACCCAGGACACCTGGTGGGGAGATGATGATGGACAACGGCCATCCCAGGGAATGGAGAGAGTCTGCAGCTGCAGGCAGGATAATCCCATCCATCTTATCCATGGGATATAAGCCCCCTCTCACTTGGAAGTGGAATGGACATCACCACCCCAGACTCCTCAGGATGGCGGGGAGAGCTGTGGACTAGAGTGGACTTACTGGTATTCTGATATAGATATATTGTGATTCAAGTAATGGAAGAAATTACATTAATGTGGAGCCAGTGGCCACTGGATGCTTTGGGGCAGGGAGAGGGAAAAGCAATTTGTAATACATGGGCTTTTTCAGGACTTGGGAATTATCCTGAGTGACATTGCAATGACAGATATAGGCCATTTTACATCAGAATATAACATGCAGAACTGTGTGGGAGAGAGTGTGGTCTACAATGTGAAACTATGGTCTATGCTTAGTGGCAAAGCCCCATGATGTGCATATCCATTGCAAGTGATGTGCCACACTAATGAAAGATGTTTATGTGGGAGGTTGTGGGAGGTGTGGGAGGTGGGGCACAGGGGAATCCCTATGATTTTTTGTGTAACATTTATGCAATCTAAGTATCTTTTTAAAAAAATTTTTTTAAATTATTATTGAAAAAAAAAAAAGAAGATGACACTGGTGAGCCAAAGAAGAATTTGAAAGCATACACAGAAAAATAGAAGATCTTACAGGATGAAAGGCACAATAAATGAAATTTTTAAAATACAATGGAGGAACATAACAGCAGATTTGAAGAAGCAGAAGAAAGGATAAGTGAGCTTGAAGACAGGGGTTCTGAAAGCAAACACATATAAGAAGAGATAAAGAATGGAAAAAATTGAACAGGGTCTCAGGGAACTAAATGATGAAAAGAGTCATACAAACATACATGTCATGGATGTCCCAGAAGAATAAGAGAAGGGAAAAGGGGCAGAAGGAATATTTGAGGAAATAATGTTAGAAAATTTCCCAATCCTATTGAAGGATATAGACATCCGTGTCCAATAAGCACAACATACTCTCATCCAAATAAATCCAGATAGACCTACTCTGACACACATACTAATCAGAATGTCAAATGCCAATGATAAAGCCAGAACTCTGAGAGCAGCAAAAGAAAAGCAATACATAACATGCAAGGGATGCCAAATAATATTAAGTGCTGAATTCTCATCAGAAACCATGGAGACAAGATGAAGTGGTATGATAAATTTAAGATACTGAAGGAGAAAAACTGCCAGCCAAGAATCTTATATCCAGCAACACTGTCTTTCAAAAAATTAGAATATTCACAGATAAACAGACATTGAGGGAGTTTGTAACCAAGAGACCAGCTTTGCAGGGAATATTAAAGGGAGTGCTACAGCCTGAAAAGAAAGACAGGAGAGAGAGGCTTGGAAGACAGTCTAGAAATGAAGACTATATCAGTAAAAAGTAACTAAAAGTATAAAAAGAGTGGTAAAAATAAGATGACAGGTAAAACCCAAAGGTCAAAATGGAGGAAGAATGAATAATGTGAGGATAAAGACAGGAAAAAAATTCCATTTACAATATTGACTAAAAGAATCAAACATTTAGGAATAAACTTAACCAAATATGTAAAGCATTTATATTCAGAAAATTACAATGCATTGCTAAAAGAAATCAAAGATGGCCTAAATAAATGTAAGATTATTCTGTGTTCATGGACTGGAAGGCCAAATATCATTAAGATGTCAATTCTACCCAAATTGATATACAGATTCAATGTATATCAATAAAAATTGATATCCCAATAATCCCAATGTATCCCAATAAAAATTCCAACAGCACTTTTTTAAAGAAACAGAAAACTCAATTATGAAATTTATTTGGAAGGCTAAGGAGCTCCAAATAGCCAGGAACATCCTAAAAAAGAAGAATGAGTTTGAAGGAATCTTGCACTCAGACTTTAAATCATATTACCTAGCTAATATAGTTAAATAATAATAATAATAAACAAAAAACATGGTACTGGCATAAAGATAGACATATAGAACAATGGAACCTAACTGATAGTTAGGAGATGGACCCTCACATCATGGTCAAGTGATTTTTGACAAGGCTATTAAGTCCACCCAGCTGGGACAGAACAGTCGATTCAACAAATAGTGCTATGAGAATTGGATAGCCATATATGAAAGAAAGAAAGAGTACCCCTATCTCAACTTTAGGTGGTTGAGCACCTGCTTCCCATATATAAGCTCCTGGGTTCGATCCCCAATATCTCCTAAAAACAAACGAACAATCAACTCTCATTGGGGAGTGGATGTAGCTCACTGGTTGAGTGTCTGCTTTCCATGTACGAGGTCCTGGGATCAATGCCCCGTACCTCCTAAAAAAGGGGGGGGGGATCAAAGACTTAAACATAAAAGCTAGATTCACAGAACTCCTAGAAGAAAATGTAAGGAAACATCTTCAAGACCTGGTGGTAGGTGGTGGTTTCTTAAACCTTACACCAAAAGCACAAGCAATGGAAAGAAAAAAAAAGGATAAATGGGACCTCCTCAAACTTAAACATTTTTGTGCTTCAAAGGACATTGTCATGAAGGTGAAAAGGCAGCCCACTCAATGGAAAAATATATTAGATTTCCATGCTATATAAAGAGATTATACAACTCAAGAATAAAAGAACAAGCAATCAAATTTTTTAATTGACAAAGGACTTAAATAGACATTTCTCCAAAGAGGAAATACAAAGGGCAAAAAAGCACGTAAGATTTTCACTAAGTATTAGGGAAATGCAAACCAAAACTACAATGAAATACCATCTCACACCTCATAGAATGGTCATTATTAGAAAAACAGAAAACAACAAATGCTGGAGAGGATGTGGAGAAATAGGAATACCGCACTGTTCTTGAGAGTATAGAATGGTGCAGTCTCTGTGGAAGAGAATTTGGCAGTTCCTTGGGAAGCTAAATATATATATATAAGTGCCGTATGTTCCAGAAATCCCTCTAGTAGGAATATATCCAGAAGAACTGAAAACAGTGACATTAACAGACATTTGCACACTGATGTTCATAATGGTGTTATTTACAATTGCCAAAAGATGGAAACACCCTGTATTAGTCAGCCAAAGAGATGCTGATGCAAAATACCAGAAATCTGTTGGTTTTTATAAAGGGTATTTATTTGGGGTACAAGCTTATGGTTACAAGGTCCTAAGAGTCCAACTCAGGGTACCATAAGAGGTATTTTCTCACCAAAGTCTGTTGCCACATATTGAAGCAAGATAGTTGGCGATCTCTGCAAGGGTTCAACCTTCCTCTTCCTCTTAAGGCTCCGTGGGCCTAGCTTCTTCTGATCTCAGTGTAGGATGGAGAGCTCATTTCTTTCTGGACCTTCTCAGCTGCAAACTATCAGGGGAAGAGTTCAGCTGTCCCTGGGGATTTAGCTGTTTAAGCCTTCTCCTTTCTGTCACATGGCAGGACCAAAATGACCATGTTCTCTCCTCTTCTGTATCTTCTTCTGTGTGTGTCCAATTATCTCAGCCCACCAAGGGAGTGGGGTCTCAACTTTGAGTCGTGCCCTACTGATGTGGTCAAATCAAAGCCCTATTTTTAATATAATTTAATCAAAGACATCTCAGCTGAATCTAATACAATCAAAGGGGATCATGCCCAGAGAAACAGACCAGTTTACAAACATTATCTCTCTTTTTGGAATTCATAAATAATTTCAAACTGCAACATATCCCATGTGCCTATCAAGTGAAGAATGGATAAACAAAATATGGTATAACATACAACGGAATACTATGCTGCTGAAGAAGAAATGAAATCGGGACACATATGATAACATGGATGACCTTGAGGACATTATGTTGCATGAAATAAGCTAGACACAAAAGGACAAATATTGTATGATCTCGCTAATATGAACTAAATATGAAGAAGACATGGAGTTAAAACCTAGAGTATAGGTTATTAGGAGATAGGACTAGGGCTGAGAAGAGGTACTGATGTTTATTGTATGTAGAATTTTTAATTAGCTTGACTGTAAAATGTGGTAATGGATAGAGTTGATGGTAACACATTATAGTGAGTATACCTAACATAGTTGGTATATAAATGGGATTGCAGCTGAAAGGGAAAATTTAGGGACAAAATGTCAATTGAAAGAAAGCCAGAGAATAACCTAGGGCCTGAAAAACATAGTAAACCCAGAGGTAGATGAGGACTGTGATTAATAGTACAAATGCAGAATATGCTATGGTTAACAGCACAAATATGGAGTGTTTTTTCATGAACTATAACAAATGTACAATACTGATACAGGGTGTAAATGATGGTGGGTGTGGAAAAAGCAACCAAATATATGCTGTGGACCACAGTTAGTGGTAATAGTCTGATGACATTCTTTCATAATCTGTAACAGGTGTTCCACAGTAGGGTAGGGTGTTGGTGGACGGATGATGTATGGAAATTCTGTACATTATGCATGATTGTTTTGTAAGCTCACAACTTCTCTAATAATAAAAACATATATATGTAAATGATTTAGGAAAATAGCCTCTATAGTTCCTACCACTAAAGAAAATTAAATAAGGCTCTCTAAATGCTGAAAAAGGATTTGGTTTAAAAAAAAAATCAACATGCATACATAAATGGGGGGGAAAGTAGGAGTAGAAGATGGTTTACTTAATCTGAAAAAAAGGTGATTTCCAAAAGCAAACCTCATTTTTAATGAATATCCATTCAAAATATTTCCTGTATAGAGAGTCAGAATCTAGAATATAGGTTACCAGGGGATAGGTGAGGATAAAGAATGGGAAGTTAAGGATTAAAATGCACAGGGTGCCTATTTCAAATGATTGAAATGTTTTGGTAATGGATGGTGGTGATGGTAGCACAACATTGTGATTGCAATTAACATCACTGCAAGATATATCTGAATATGATTAAAAAGTGGGTTAGATTGTATATATGGTAAGTGAATAAAAAGTTTTTAAAAATCCACATAACTACACTACACAGTGAACCCCAAGTTAAACCATGGGCTTTAATTAATAGCACTATTTTTTAAATGTGGTTTCATCAAGTGTAACAAATGTTCCATAC
>PVKH010044566.1:0-10591 GCA_004027955.1 Chaetophractus vellerosus | reverse complement strand
GAGAAAAAAACCCTCCAAGCTAGAGGAGCCCTAGGGTGTCTGAGGACCCTGAGACAGTTTGGCTGGAATAAGGCAAACCCGGAAGGCTCTCCAGAGCTGCTCCTGGAGGGCTGCAGGCCCTGTTAGGAGACCTCTGGTTCTAATTGCAGTGAGAAGCATTGAAGGGGAGGGATAAGATCTGAGTTACGCTGTACACATGTGAAGTTCAGCAAATAATAATGGTGGCTGCAAAGATGAAGAGAAAGGGAGGAATTCTAGGTATGTTTAGAAAGAATCAACAAGATTGATGGAGTCAAAGCCATCGGCTTCCATAGCTTATCATTGACAAGGACCTTTGCAAAAACAGTGTTGGTGGAGTTACAGGAGGAGGGAAACAGCTGATGATTTCTGAGTGAATGAGAGGTTAGGAAGTCCATGCATGTCATGTCAACCCTTGCAAGGCGTAAGGAAAGGACTTAGCCTTAAAGGGAAGGGAAGGAGGAGAGAAAGGTTTGTTTGGAAAGTGGAGAAGGGCCTGTCTACGGGAACGTCAGTGGAGTCGCAGAGACTGAAACTGCCCTAGAATGGGCAAAGACACGGGGAAGTCTCCATGGGAAGGCTGGAGAGAATGAACCAAAAGCTCAGGTGAAGGAGAGGTTAGCCATGGACATGGGTGGAGACCGGAGGGAGTGAAGAAGGGTGGTTGAAACCCTGGAGGTGTGAGGAAGGAAAGGTGTGGGCCTTTGTTTCATTCACTTGGTGGGTTGGAAGGTCTCTGTCTAGAGAGGGGAGAAGGGGTTTTGAAGACAGCAGTAATGGTTCAGAACACTAGCTGCTTCAGGAAACTAGAGAGGGGCTGCTTTGCAAAAAGACGGATGAGCAGTTAGCAGCTTTGCTAAATTTGTATCGCAGCCCTTCCCAACTGTGATACACAATATTTCTCCAGCAGTGCTGCCGCACTCCAGAGAAAAGTGGGCTGATATATTTTGGAAAGATTTTCAATAACAAGTTCTTTCTAAATAACTTTCAGTTTAACCAGGAAATCAGTCAACCAGAAACCCTTTCCCCCTCGTATTCCAGTTAGTCAGAGTTTTACTGAAACATGTCAGCATTACAAAATGCAGAAAGCAGCGAAGTAGGTTCGGCTACAAGTATGTCAGAATCCCCACATCTGTGCAAGTGACAATGGCGGGTCTCTTCAACAGTTAGCCATCTCAACTCTCCCATCTCAACTCTCCCATCTCAACTGCATAGGAGAAATGCTGATTATAAGGAAGAAAAGACAAAAAAGGACCCCACAGCACAGAGTAGAAAAACAGTCCATTCAGAGTGTTCCAAGGCACGTGTGTTTATTTAGCTGTCCAGGGCATTTGGGAACATTAACTTAGGAATTAACCAACAGCTTTGGTAGTCTGAATTAACATTTAAAGAGATGCAAGTGGCCAAAACACATTACCAAATAGGTGCACTATAGAATTTATTTTTAACCATCCTGTAAGAATCTGTGAATACACAGGGCTGAGCCAAGGTGCGTTTGTTAGCCGCTGGCAGAAGGCGTGGAGAAACCTGATCCCACACTTTGTAAATTATAAGCTGTTTACACCTGTCATCTCCGTCTGCGGTTCCTGCTAATAATACTTGAACAATTGGTTTATGTGTGACAGAATGGTAAGAGCCAGCGCCTTCAAAGCAACCACATCCAAAGGCATTGTTATCGACGCCGGGCACTGTGACAGCCACGAGAACTTTTACTACCGGATTTTGGATGCTTTTAGAAGGGTGGCTATTAGAATCGTCTCCAAACAGGAGGACCTTTACACAGTAGGTTGGGCCTCCACAAGCAGGTTAGACCATTCAGAAGGACCCAGGTACCCGAGACACTACGTCTAGGTTTCACAGTTCCCCAACTGGAAGGACCAATCAGCAAAGGGCAATATGTGCCATATCATATTATACTCATCGAGTCATGCATCTGGCCCTCAAAATAAAATGGTGGCAGGAATGTGTTTGGGCTTTTTCTTTTATAGTTTAATTTCTCCCCTCCTTCATTCAATATCCTTCTTCCTCCTTACCCCCTAACCTCTAGCACAATGTCCTCCATATAGACAAAGTGATACTTAAACATTTAGTGGATCTGAGGTAAGGGGAAATGACTATGATTAGAGGGGCAATGTACATAGTGATTGAGAATGTATGTTTCACAACAGTGTGATGTGTTGGTGAAGGAGTGTTATATGGGAGTTCCACACCTATGCATGATTGTTTTGTAAATTCACAACTTCTGTAATGAATATATATTTTTAAAAACATGTTTATAAGCTAAAAGGATATTCATCAAAAAGTTAATAATAATGGTTATCTCTGATTGTGAAATTAACATTTTAAACATTTAAAAATTTTACTGTTTTTAAAGAAAACAGTAACTTTATAAAACCTGTTTTCTAGGTTTTATAAAGTAACATGTGATACTTCAAAAGGAGAACTTTAACAGTGATATATGGGAGCCCTGTATGATGTTATACATGTTTATTTTGTGTAACAAATATACTTTTTTAGTAAATATACTTTTACTATACACTTATTGTTTATGTATGTCCATGTATGAATGATAAACTTCAATAAAGTATTGTAAAAAAAAAAAAAGAAGAAAAAGAGAATGTGGGCTTCGGAGCCAGCTGACCCAGAGTTCAAATCCCTGCTCCGCCACTCACTGGTTGTGCGACTTTGAGATACTTAACCCCTCCATCCTCAGTTTCCGCAGCTATAAAATGGGGATGATAATTGCATGTGTCTCAAGGTGTTGTGAGGACTACATGAGTCTTAGCTTGACGCATGGTAAACATGCAATAAAGTGTTATTACTTTGCAAAAACAAATTCCTCTTTGGTAGAGAGAAAGCCGTTCTGAAAACACATCACCCCAAATAAAGGCAAGCAGGCATTTTTGGTCACTGATTTAGGAAAGTTGAACAATCTCTGCATTTTTAATAGCTTGCTTTTTTTGTTGTTGTTGTTACATATCCCCCTCTTTCTGCTTGCTCTTGCTGTGTTCATTCCTCTGCGTTCTTCTGTGTCTGCTCTGTTTCCCCCAGTTGCAGCGACGAGCCAAGTCAGGTCACCGCGCAGGCGACTCTGCTCCGTTCACGGGCGGGTCTGCTTCCGTTCGTGGGCAACGTGCCCGGCCCGTGCTGGCTCTGCCCCGCCCATGGCGGCTTGCCCTTCTCAAGGTGGTCTGCCCGCCCGGAGAGGCCCCCGGGAACCGAACCCGGGGCCTCCCATGTGGTGAACCGCCGCCCTATCCACTGGGCTACAGCCGGCCCCCAATAGCTTGCTTTTAAAGCTAAAAATTTTAGATAAATATGGGATTTTACTCCTCAAACGTCCAAAGGGTTCAGTATAAACTTCCAAGTCATGTATATAATTTTTTTTAAAAGAAAATGTTTTAGTCTTTTTAAAAAACAAGTTAAGATTCTTAAATATTGTTTTCCTCTAAAAAAATAAAAATTAAAAAAAGCTTACCAGATTCTGTTTCCTTTTGGAAACAAATTCACATCTGGGATGCCAAATTTCAGTCTTATTACAGAAAGGAACAGCTGAATTATAATTTTTAACCTCCCAGAAAATACAGATTTCTGATGGGAACATGAGAAAGGGCACTTATCTTTTTTGGCCACATGAAAATGATATCCATAATATTTCAGTGAACAAAAGGAAAAATACATATTAAAAATTAAGGCCATGTGTAGCAGGGAGTGTCTATATACCTACAACATTGAAATTTGTAATGATACAGATTTCACTTTTACCCTATTGTATGAACGATATCTTCCTTTACCAGTTGGTAGAGACATGAGTGCCTTTTATATAAGAATGAAAGTAACGTAAACATGGTTATTTTCATTCTAAGATACTTGAGATTTACCACATTTAGTTCAAATGGGTGTATCTGCAACCACATTGAATTGCAGCCACCTTCTGACTGGGAGAACTTCTGCTAAAAGGAGAACAAAACACAGCGCTCAAAGAAAAGTTGCTTGCTTAAGGGCTAGTTTGGGTCCATACCACAGTTCTCTTATAGCTGTGTTTCCAGATAACTAAAATAACTGGTTGCAGTATAAAATATTTGGTTAATCATTATTCACACTAAACAGCCTGTGTCATGAGTAGCATCCATTAGTTAATTTAACACAGTTGGAAAAAAACCTCATTTGTCTCCTTCAGCGTGTTTCACGGCCAAAATGACACAGGGTCAGGCATTATCTGGTGGGGGGTGGGGCAGTGAAATTAAAGCCCCGGTACCAGCCATTCACAGCGGTAGAATGGAGGATTATCAGGCTGGACGTAATTATAGAGCCACAGCAGTCCCCCACAACACACAATACACTGGCTATCTGCATGGCACAGAGGTTTAGATCCATAATTTGTTGCAGGCTGGAATATCTGTGAAGTAGCCATGTATTCTGGTGCATCATCAATCACAACTTAGCTAGGCAGTCGCTGTTGTTTGCATTTGGGGAGCTTGACAGCTGTTAAGCTTATGCCTGGTTTTCGGACAGAAAGATGGGATCCAGGGCTGGGGAGAGGCTTTTAGTGGCAGGCTGATGACCCCTCTGCCAGGGTTTGATGGCAGACTCATTTAGCCAAGTGGACATTTGAGCCTAGTCAGTTTCAAAGGCATATAGACATACAAAGTCATCTGTTTCATTAAGTTAATTTATCTGAGCTCAGTTTCCTGATAATCAACTGCTTCTTCAGTATCAGTAAAGGCAAATAAGAGCAAGGGGTGGGGCAAGAAGCATTTGTCAGCAAGGTACCAGAGCATGTAGGGGTGTACTTTCCCTTAATTGGGCCTGTTCAGAAACCCACATAATAGTCGCAAGAGAGAAAAATGTCCAGAAGTTTACTACGGCTTGTTATCAACTCATTTTTGGTTTCAAAAGATGAAATTGGGAAGGAAGAAAGAAACCGTATGCTACGTTAATCACTTAAGAATATTATTAAGAATATTGTCCAATTGTTAAGAAAGAAAAAGGAAGTGAAATAAGTGAAAGAAAGGGCCTACAAATGTGTTGGTTAGGTGTCTCTAGGATCTCTAGTGATCCTGAAGAGTTATAATTGCTTTTCAACTAGATTCACTTAAATGATATGACCTCATGGAAATTGTATCTGCAATTGATCCCTGCAAGAAGTTGTTAATTAAAGAAAAACCTTTAATGTTTCCCCTGTTTTTGGTCCTCTAAGTTGCATCTTTGTTCCTCTTTTAATCAGCTTTCTTGGTATTTAGACTTGAGTGTTATAAATTAATGACACCTAGGTTGGACTTCAGCCTGTTGGGTTAGCTGAGAGCTGTTTGGATGTTAACATTTAATCTTATCTAAGGTTTTGTGTATCTCAGGGTTGACTTTTAACTGAAATTTGTTCCTGAGGTTCATGCCATGCTATTAACTCTGACTGCCTAAGACTAATAATTACACTTCGCTAGACCCAACTGGTTTGACAAGAGAAATAAAACAGTTGTTGAGCCTCAAAGGATGAGTTAGGAAAGCATTTCCATTAGAGGCCAGCAGTACAGGTTACCTATCCCCTTTATACTAACACATAGCGAGAGCATCCATTCTCAGGGGAAAGAGAGTAAGAATTTCTCCTCCAACCTCATTTATACTTTCACCTTTTCGTGGCCTATTGGGTATAAAAGACCACTTTCTGAAAGTACTTAGGTGAGAAATACTTATTTACATGTAGGGAAAAAAAAACCCATCTATTTCATTGCATTGAAATACTAGAAACAGATTCTTTTATTTTATTTAGCAAGCACAAAATCCATTTGTTTAATTTGGCAATAATGATCTTTTGGCCATATTTAATTTTCTCTATCCAACATTTTGGGGAATCCAACTTTACTCCACCCATCTTAAGGGCAGAAATGTTAAATTGCCTTTTTAATTTTTTTTTTTTTTTTAGTTCTGCTGAAAACTGTTTGATGCCAGGTATGACTGTGACGAATTAACCTCTACTTGAAAGGATATTTTGCCGGTACAAGATTTAAGTAAAAATTTAAACTTCATTGTCAGGAGTAGATAAAAGAAATCTCATCATCCTTTCACACCCCGGGGACCCTAGGCCAGCTACATCTTTCTCAGTTCTTATTTCATTGTCCATATAATTGAATAAAATATCTACTCTGATGCAATATTCAGGCCACAGATTTAATAATACAGAACTCGGGGAATGCAAAATTTACTTTTCTCAAGATAACAATTTCTTCTTTGTGCTGGGCATTATATGAACTTAAGCCTTCAGCAATGTAACTAGGTCAGGGATTTATTTCATAGAATGTAGCTGTTGCTAGTGTTCCTGTACTAATACCAGCCTCTTTCATTTCATGTACATTTCACAAACCTGTGTTTGCAGGTAGAAAGGCAACCGGCTGTGTGACAGCCTGAAATGTGTTACCAGGGCATTTATACTATAGGTTTTCCGAGGCCAGCTAGCAGTAAGGTCTTTTAAAAAGCAGGTCTGGTACAATCTGTAGTAACTGCCTCGAGGACGCCAATCCATTGTGAAGTGAGCTAAGTAAGTAAATCTCAGCTTTTCCGAAAAAACAAAACAAAAAAAAAAGGTAAAACTTAAAATGCATAGCATTTTTCTTTCTTATAATACACACGTATTTGCACTTTATTTTGCAGTTTGTTGTTGACAAGTCTGTTTCCCCCATAACTTGTAAATCCTCGGACAGGGATTGTGTATTAGATTCTTCAGTCATTGATCTGCTTATTTGTCCATCAAACATTTATTTGTTAGCACTTGCCAGCTTCTCGATCTAGTGGTGTAGATGGATTAGCAAACAAATACTGTTAATTTGGTTGCTATGCTGGAGCTGTTTCAGGTGCTATGGAAGAAAGGACAGAGGCATCAGTGATTAACTGTCAGTAGGGGTCAGGTAAGAGTTGATGTTTGAAGAGTATCTTAAAGGGAGGAGGGAAATTCACAAGCCAACTGAGTGAATGGTATAGACAAGTGGGGTGAGAAAATGGCAATGGAGAAAGCATTGGAAAAATCCCTGTTAGGAAGAAGAGTAGTGCAAGATACAAAGGATGGAAAGGAGGGAAGAAAAGAAAACAAAACAAAAGAAAATCCAACAAGGGTCATCCTTCTAAAACCTCCCAATTCAATGGAATTGGGAGAAATTCTCAAAAGCTTATCCTTAGGGGCAGTTCTTTGAAATGTTGGTGTATGTTCTTAACACTGCATGGCAGCTCATCCAGGACTCCTAGGTGAGAAGGGTCCAGATAGGGCCTACAGTGCTGCTCAAGGTATGTCTCCCTAGTTCTTGTGTGTCAGCCATCCATCAGCTCTGTATGGACCACAGTGTCTAAGACAGTGACCACAAATAGAGGTGACAGTAAATGTTCAAAATTTTACTTTTCTAAAAATAAAGCGAAGTGAAAGCTCCCTTCCCTTTGAGGTGTTTGTACTGCAATTGGAAAAATAAGAAAGATTTATGAGCTAAATAGGCAATGACCCCAGGCTGTTCCTCCTTTTGATATGGGCATTGTCCTGAAAAATGCATTGGAAAAAGTACGACCCTCCAAAGTCCCCAAAAGGAGTAATTTAAACTTCCATGGAATTTTGGTTAAGTGCCAACCTGCAGCAGCCGTGTTCTGAGAATGGCAGCTATGCTTAAGTGAAACAGAATATGGGCAGCTCCAATTCAAGACACAGAAGGGTATGTTTGGGAACTTTTCAGGAAAGGGGAAAATTGATAAAGAAATTACAGTGAGGGTATGATTTTAGGCAACAAGTGATGAGTAAGTGACACAAAATTCATAATGCTAAATGAGAAATATTTAGTTTCCAAATGCCAACCCCAAGCAGGAAGGTGGCGGAGAATGAAATGGAAACAAACATTTATTAAGCACCTCTTTATGGGCCAGGAGCTTTTAATCAGAGTAACAACCCTATGAAGGGAATCATTGTTATCCTACTTCAGTGATGAGAAATCTGAAGCTTAGAGAGTTTAAATAACTAATCCAATGCCACTCAGCCACTAATGGAAGGAATGGGATGGAAACTCATTAGAATATAAATTCCATGAGAGCAGAGACCTCTTGTTCACTGAGGAATCCCTATTGCCTAGAACACTAGGCATAGAGTAGGTGCTCAATAAACATTTTCTGAATCAACCCAGACTTCAAAACCTGTGTTTACAAAGTGATCAGGGTGAGTTAATCACAGAGAAGATAAAACTGTACCTCTTCCTGGCATAATTACCTAGTTAGGCAAGTGGACAGGCATTCAGTTGGAATAAATGACAAATAGCAGTTAAACACAAACAAGAGAAGGAAGATGAAGGGTAACAGAAAGCAATGCCTAGCTCTTTACCCAAAATATTTTGTTTCTTATACTAGTAGAAAAAGTTTTCATTGTCTTTGAAACAATAGCTTAGACAAAGTATCAGAACATCTAACCCTTAAAGAATAATTTCTAAAAATTAAGTGTGTATGTGTGTGTGTGTTACACACTGGCAACCACACACATATTCTACACGAGGTTAGGAATCTATGAAAATAAATGGTTATGTTGAAAGATGTCTTTAACCTTAACTGTAGTATTTGCTAGTGGAAACTATGTAATTACTGTTGTATTTTTGGTGGTGACTGTTCATGATTTTTTTAAAGGTCTGACAGCTGCCCTCTTGATATTTATGTGTTTCTTGCTAGGGAGCCCAAGATTCACAACTCTGAGCTTGTAATGAGGAAAAGAAGACAATACAAATATCATGAAAAGGAGTATGAATTGGGCATTGCCAGAGAGACAAATCAAATATTCTATGCTGCTTTAATTGGAAAGCAGTTCTTTCATGGGGTTGCTCTCCCTTCAGCTCCAATAATTAGGTCTAGGCTGACACCAGCGACCAGCTACTGATGATATATAGTTGGTTACTAACAATGCAGCAATCAGTAATCAAAATTTATATTTCCCAGGTTACCAGGGCACTGCTGAAGAGAAAGGCGGTTTTGATAAAGCTGGGAGATAGACTTCCTATCCCAGTATTCTCACGGCCTCCACTCCATAGCATCTGGGTGCGTTAATTAGGTCTGCTTCATTTCAACCCTGTCATAAAAGAGAACATACCTATTGTCCGTGTTTATATTAGAAATACTTTGCAAGTCACATGCTGGAAAAGGAGTTTCTGTGTGGATCCCTGTAATTTTTAATGGATTAAATTATATTTTAAGTGGTTTGGCATGAGGGGAGGTGGGCACAAAATAAACCAAGATATTTTTAAAACCACTTCATGCAGTTGGCATCAGTACAAGCTTTTGAATCATGATTAATTATCCCTGACTGTGCTGAAGGCATTGAAATGAAGGGGATGAGGATTGTAAATTGGGTGTCATTTGTGATTATGCCAGCTATTCCCAAACTCATCTTTACATTAGAATCACCTGAGGAACTACTAAAAATTCCACAGCCCAGGCCACACCCCAACGCAGATAAGTCAAAATCTCTGGGTATGGGACTCAGGCATCCTTATTTTTTGAAGCTCTCCAGGCAATTCCAATGTGCAGGCAAGTTAGGGAATGACTGGTTTATATTCACAGTATTATGTATTTTTGTATACAGTTATGGTCCGAGCAGCAAATTCTGGTGGAGTCAGGAAAAGAGAGCGTGCGTTTTCCTGTGAGCAGCACTTGCCTCCAAGGTTCAAGTTGCAGTTGAAATTGGAATCAGAAACGAGTGCCTCCCACCACAGGGAGAGAGCTTACACCCCAAGAGGAGGCGCATAAGCGATCCACCAGGGTGAAAGAAGCAACTTCAAAGCAGTTGAAATGGACACTGCTCTGGAGAGAAAGGAAACCAAGGCAGGAAGAAATCAGCCTTTGCGTCTTTCTGAGCACCTCTCTCTCAGCGTTTGTTGAATGAAAAGTGGAAAGAAAGGAAAGAAGGAGGTAGTCATTTGTGGCTCCTCTTCCAGAAGTTGGGTGCTGGGATAGGATGCAGGATATTTTTCATTTATCACATCCCCATGAAGTGGTTACCTCTCTGAGTTGCCCTCTCCACTCTTCTGATGAAGGCTTTATTTCTCTTTCTGAAGTTTAGCTTATCTCCCTTCTTCTCTGGGAGCAGTCATTCTGGGATAGTCTGAGACAAACATCCCAGAGAAAAAGGCTGCTTCAGCAACAGTATTTCCATGGCCTTACTTTGCCGTGGAAGGTGAATGTGAATAAAAGGCAGTGAAGCCAGATGAGGACAGGAGCCTGCCCAGAAATGAACATGCAAATAGAGTAAAGAAAAATGTTTCCATACACAGTACTGGAATCAAGTCTGTGGAAAACCAAATTAAAAATATGAAGGGTATTTTTTCTTTGTATTTGGTCTCACTGCGTCCTGCCTTTCTGTGTTCGCTACATTTTTATATGAAAGCTAATAAATTAGGCAGCCATTCACAAGGTAAGCAGACAGGTTTATGGTGCCATGGAAGCAACCGGCCTCCATATATATATACATGTACGTCACAGATAAACTAGAGTTACCACCACTGACATCACAATGCCTATAAACGTCCCCCGGCCTGGTCCCATATTCCCATTACTATTGGCTAAACATATC
>PVKH010044565.1:0-10591 GCA_004027955.1 Chaetophractus vellerosus | reverse complement strand
TACCCCCAAATCTAAACTTAATTTTTATACTGTTCCCTTAAAAGCCTTCAAAGTTGGTAGAGTTTCCTTAGTCGTGATCAGATAGAACTGTTAAAATGGTAGATGGTATAAAAGAAATAGTAGAAACATCAATGACCAGAATTATCTTCAAGTGGAATAATAAGCACTAGAATAATCAGGGGTTGACCATAGGCACTGGCATTTTGTTTAAGCCTCTTGGAGTATCTTGCTGTTTGAAATGCCTTTTATCCAGGCTATGTACATGTTTTCCCCCATTTGTGAAGAGAAGGGTTTTGTAATATGAGAATAAAGTCAGATAATAAGTTTTAGGACAGGTCAACTACTCAAGTTAGAGTTTCATGGATTTGGGGAAACTCCTTTACTTTCAGAGTCAACTCCATATAATGTAGGGAGGGGTCACGGCTCCTCAGTAAATGATCCTTCTGAGTGTTTTGCTCTGTGTGTCTCAGATACCTTATGAAAGAACCAATACTGAACGATGATCTTCCAAGTCGTCTGCTCTATGGAGCTATCAAGGTGAAATCAAGAGTGACGGAGCTCACAGAAACTTCTGCCATTTTTGAGGATGGAACAGTGGAGGAGGACATTGATGTTATTGTCTTTGCAACAGGATATACTTTCTCTTTTCCCTTCCTCGAAGATTCACTTGTTAAAGTAGAGGATAATATGGTATCACTATACAAATACATTTTCCCTCCTCACCTGGAGAAGCCAACCCTTGCATGTATTGGCCTCATCCAGCCCCTAGGTTCCATTTTTCCAACTGTTGAACTTCAAGCTCGCTGGGTGACAAGAGTTTTCAAAGGTGAGTGAGTGGATGGAAAAGCGGGCAGCTGGTGGACTCTGCTCAATAATGAGTTTAGATAAGAAGGTTGCCAAAAAGAAGGCTGTCAATTTTGGCTGCTCTGAGAAGACTAACATCCTAAAAAATTAATGGAGAACTTAAAGAATGGCAGGTGCCAGTGTAATAATAGATACCTGCAATTATCCCTTTAAAATATTAGACAGTATAGAGAACTTTAATTGGCATAATTAGGTACATGTTATCCTTTCTTTAAATCACCAGAGATCAAGTTAAGAGGGCAAGTATCTACATCTCACAGTTTTACCTATATAATGTTTATAAATACCTCAGAATATGTGTGAATCAAGAGATATAGGGCCTAGTCCATACTTAACTCCAAATTAACTCTTAATATATAAGCAGTTCAACCTCAAAGATCCCTACAAAGTTATAGAATCATTGAAAGGTTTCTGTCTGAGCATCTGTGGAGTACTTCGTAATCCTCAGAAGGCTATTATCTCCCTGTCCCTGATAGTTCAATTCAGTTCAACAAAATCTCATTGAATATCTAGTCCTGTGCTAGGACCTAAGGGGATAAGGGAAATTTAAATAGATCATTTCAACATAATATGGAAAATTTTAGGAATTAATGATATTGAATCAAACCCCCCAAACCAATCTTTTATTTTCTAGGATTGTGTACCTTGCCCACAGAGAGTACTATGATGGTGGACATTATCAACAGGAAGGAAAAAAGAATTGACCTGTAAGAATTTTTTTTTAATTCTTTACATACAGCAGTGTTTCTCAAAGTATAGTGACCCAACTGTCTACAAAAGCTATGTAGTTTCTTGTTAAAAATGCAAATTCATGGACAAGTTCAAACTCAGTGAAGCAATCAGAATAATCTCTTTGGGTTAGATCAGAAGTTTGCATTTTTATGTTCTTCCTAGGTGATTCTCATATAGACTCAATTTAAGAACCAACCACTTAGAAACAGCACTTGGAGGCCGGCTGTAGCCCAATTGGTAGGGCGCCGGTTTACCACATAGGAGGCCCCGGGTTCGGTTCCCGGGGCCTCCTCAAGTGGGCAGACCACCTTGAGAAGGCAAGCCGCCGCAGGCAGGGCAAGCCGCCACGGGCAGGGCAGGCCCCCATGAGCAGGGCAGGTCACCGCGTGGTGAGCTGACTCGGCGGGTCGCCGCAGCGGGGGGAGACAAGCAGACACAGAAGAACATAAAGATGAACACAGCAAGAACAAGCAGAAAGGGGGGGATATGTTAAAAAAAAAAAAAACAAACAGTGCTTGTACAAAAGAACATTTTTCCTTGACTTAATTTCATTTCAGTTTATATGATGCCCATGTCAGATCTGACTTTTATCTTCTCAGACCACTCACACTTTCTTTAGAGAGAGAATGAGGTGGGAGCAGTGGTGGTGACAGTTCTCCGAATATCAGTGGAAAGTTAGCTGGGGGAACTCCCATCAAAATAAATGAGTTGATGTGAAGTGAAAGGTCTAGGATTTGTGATGAGATGGAATGGTGATCAAGTACCCTAGGAGAGTTGACCTGGGGGCCTTACATCACAGGAATTTGAGTCTTCCTTGTGGGGGTTATCTCATCCTCAAATTCAAATCCATCTAATATTTTTTGAGCATCTACTATATGCCAGCCAGAATACTAGATAATTAATCACTTAACAAGCAAATATTAAGTATCTTCTCTATGCCAGGCACAGAGCTGTTATCGCATAATGTTATCTCATAAATCTTTGTAGAAATCCTGACTATTTTATACTTGCCTGGACACTTGCATCTGCTTAGTAAACAACAAATAATAATCATGGTTGTCCATAAATTTATGACTGTTTACTATATGGCCTACTCTCCATCTGAGATATGGGCCTTCTAATGGGATAAACTGATACTTTCCATTGTGGATTCACTAAAAAACTCATTCATTCATTCATTCTTTCAACAGCTACTGAATACCTAATATGCTTATCTCAGAATATTTTGTGAATCTGCCCATCTCACTTTCTTTATTAAGGTTTGGAGAGAGTCTGAGCCAAATTTTGCAGACCAATTACATCGACTACTTGGACGAGCTCGCCTTAGAGATAGGTGTGAAGCCAGACTTCTTCTCTCTCTTGTTAAAAGATCCTAAACTGGCCCTGAAACTCTATTTTGGACCCTGTAACTCCTATCAATATCGCCTGGTTGGACCTGGGCAGTGGCAAGGAGCCAGGAATGCTATCTTCACCCAGGAACAAAGGATACTGAAGCCTTTAAAGACTCGTGCTCTGAAGGCTTCATCTAATTTCCCAGTTTCCTTTCTGTTTAAAGTCCTGGGGCTTCTTGCTGTAGTTATGGCCCTTTTTTTCCAACTTCAGTGGTTTTAATCTGTCTACATAAAACTTTGGCTTTATAATCTTGTCAGATAGTACCACTTAAAGAAAAGAAAGTCTAAAAGAAATAATATTAATCTATATTCTAAATTTTAGAATTAGGAAGAATTGAGTGAGAGGAGTAACATACTGATCTATGTATAAAAACCAAAATTCTGTCATGAAATCTCATCATCCCAACCCTCTATCAGCTTCACCGGAGTTTCCGAAAAGGACAACAAAGTAACACTGGCCCAGGTAAATGGGGCTTTCAGCCCTGACGTATGGCAGCTGTATGGAAAAATTGTAGAATTACACAGTTCTCATGGTTTAAATTTTTAAAACTCCTTCACAATGTTCTTGATGGTCTTCTTACCTGGACTCTATTTGGTAAAAAAAAAAAAAAAAAAAAAGAGAAACCAAGGGCAATGCTCAGACAGATTTTTAGGGCCTCTTATTGAAAGCTAAGCAAATAGCCACATTTCTTATATTTTAACAGAAATACTCTGTAAAAATAAAAACTAAATATGCTGTAATAGTACCTATATATATCTAGTGCTTATCATAAACTAGACATTGTGCTCTGTGCACATTATATGTATTATTTCATTTAATTCTCAGAACAACTCTGTGGAATCGGTACAGCTATTACACTCATTTTACAGATGAGGAAACTGAGATTCAGAGTAGTTGGGTAACATGCCAAAGACCACACAGATAGTATGTGAGGTAGCTGGAATTGGAACCCAGAATTACATGACTCTAGAACTGAAGTTCATAACTTCTCACCACAATGTACTTATTACAAAGCCACCATCACTGATAAAGTACTTATTGACTATTTTATATATAATCATATATATGTTACTTTTGGGGAATCTTTTCATAGAAAATACCACTCTTAAAATTATGATCTGATTAATTTTATTTATAATTTTTGGTTTATATTCCACATAGATCTAAAAACATTTGAAGGAATTTTTATTTAAAAAAAGGACATCTATCCAATGACATTTAAGATAATCACTGACATTTTCAAACCGTAAGAATCGAGGACTAAAAACATATTTCCCAGGTAGGTGAAAAAGATTACAATGATTGAGCCTTGTGTCTAGCTCTAATCTGAGAGGTACCCAAGGCAAAAAGCAAAACAATTATGTAATCTTTGTCAAATGATAAAAGGAAGCATAGCAATTTGTTAGGAGAGACAAATATTTTCTTGGAACTGACGTCTAAAAAAGACACAATCAATTCAAAGTCAACAGACATTGAGCAACATAATAGATAATCATCTGTTCTTTCCATCAACTGTGCTTTGGGAGCTAAACCATGCCATTATCTCAGATATACCTCATTATTGTCCAAAGCTTTCAAAGCAAGAGCAAAAGTAAGAGATACTGAAAATTTAGGTAAATTTCTCCTCTTATTCCTATAAAGCCTTTGTGGACACTGTTCTTAATTTTGGCCTGAATATCTCCCTGAAGGCCCTAAAACAATGTAGTGACAATCTGTCAGTGGAAATTTTTTCTTTAAAGTCTACTGGGAAAAAAAAAGAAAAAAGAAAAAAGAAAGTCTATTGTAATGACAATATTTCAATGCAAGATTTTTTTTCATTGTTCCTACAAGCAGATTCCTTCAAAGAAAAATTGCAAACATTGTATATACTTAGCTATTGATTAAAAACGGATCACTTTGGTAATCACTAAAGATTATTAACAAGCCATTATATTAGTAATAATAATAAACTTCTTCCAAGCTCTTATAGCAGAGGTTGGCAAACTACTGCCGGAGGGCCAAATCCATCCCACCATCTGTTTTTGTAAATAAAGTTTTAATGGAACACAGGCACATTCATTTATGTATCATCTATGGCTGTCTATGAGTTCCAATGGCAGAGCTGAGTAGTTGCAAAAGAGACCTTATGATAATAGAAAAGCTATTATCTTACCCTTTACAGAAAAAGTCTGTCAACCGCTGCTTTATAGCATGCAAAGTATTGTCCTAATCATTTTGTATAACTTGTCTCATTTCATCATTACCACTACCCAATCAAGTAGTTATCGTTATTATCCTACTTCTAAGGGGAGAGAAACTGAGAAACAATTCCCTGATTGATACTCAATCAATGGAAAAGAATAACTGCATTGGGCCCAAATTATTATTAAATTTATATCCTTGAAACATTTTGGAAAGAGGATGATCTCTTGAAATCATCCTAAATATTCTGGTATTTAAAAAAAAACACAAATTGTTTATTTCCAGAAAATACTGCTTCTGAGGTTGACTCAAGGTCTAAGGAAGAATCATTTTGTCTATCCTTCTGCCTCTATACATCCTGAAACCTGAAACAATTCCAGACAAACCATCTAAGGTAGTTTATTGCAAACTACAATCCATATATAGAGTAACTTGTAAGTCTGTAAAAGCAGAAGACTTCCAAATATAACTTTGATAATAATTTAGACCTACTGAATCAGAATGCCTACTGGCATCCGCAGTTTTGGTAAGCTCTTCCTGGAGATTCTTGTGCAAGATAACTTTAGGAAACATTAGTTTGGGATCTCTCCAAAGAAGTTGCTTTCAGAGATTAGACCATCACATTTTCTACTCTCCAGGGCTAAATGCCTGGTTAGATTCAGCCGTGGGGCCTCCTGGAACAGTTTACAATGTTTGCTGTTCTCCTGCAAAGGAGATTATCTGGTCACCACCCTCCACCAAAAATCTTTCCTTATGATAGTCCCCTTAACTGTCCTTCTCCATATCATAGCTCCTTGATTTTCTCTATCAAAAGCCAACTACAATGCATGTTTTCTTCTTTATAGGAAAAAATAAAGTATTTTCAAACTAAAATATGAGGACCTTGATATGCAACAAAATTAGAAGCCATAATTTCAAATAATAAAGATTTTTAAAACTTATCCAAGGAAAAATCCAGCATCCACATTATAATAAAGACGGCAAAGGAAGATTTTACCTTATAACCAGTCTTTCATTCTAGAAGATACTGCTACCAACCTATAGTCCCCATGGCAGAGCTTTTGGCTGTTTCCTAAAAGGAGGAAATGTGTTTACACAGAGCAGATTTCACTCTCTTGTGCAGTCTGCCTGATGTCCAAGGGTATACATTAATGAGGCTAAGAAAGAGGCTCCCGAAATGGGATATTACTTAATCTGGGTTCTCTAAGAAGCAGATGCCAAGATGGAGTTAAACATACAAGGATATTATGGGGAAGAAATGCTTCTGTGAGGGGAAACAGAGAGGGGCAGGAAAAGACTGGGCAAGTTAGCAAACCACAAAGCAAGTCTAACTCTATGAGTAAAGGTGAGAGACAAGTAAGGTTGGGTAGAAACATCCAAGAGGATTGTGCAGTCTGAGGAAGATTCAGAAAAGCCAATGGGGAGTCCTCCAGCCAAAACTGGCCATTAGAGGAATCCCAAGTCTTTCTGCCATATTTAGTCATTGGTGGGGAGCAGATTTTGGGAAAAGTGGCCTTTGGCACAAGCACAGCAAAACATCTCAAGCCCAGCAACTAAGGCCCTTGGTCAATTACGTTCCCTGTTGTTGGAGATCTGTGAAGAGCACAGCTTCATAACATCATTTTTGTATTTTTTTAATTAATTGAATTACTGTGAGTTTTTTCCTATTCTTTCTTTCTTTCTTTCTTTTTTTTTTTTTTTTTTTTTGGTTTACTTACCTGGTTGATCACCTGTTGCTTCATTTCCTTTGTCATTCAAGACTCTACATATTCTGGCTCCAACCTACCTTTCCAGCCTTACCTCCCACTATTATGCCAACCACAACTGCCATCCAGTCAAACCACATGACTTGTTATTCTAGAAAGACTGCTGCCCATGGTCTTGCCATACACTATTCCACTATTGCCTCCCTAACTTCTAATAGTTGAGATCCCCTCCTTCCTGCAAGGCCTAAGTCAAATGCTATTCTCCATCAAGCTTTTCTCAAGTCTCTCCAGCCAAAATACATCCCCTCTGCCTCTGTATTACCAAACCACTTGTTTTAACTCTGCAATATTTTTTGTTTTAACTTTGCCTTCTCCTATTAAGTTACTTTTATAGTTTCTAGAGAAGTCATTTCAGCTTTCTGGGATTTCGTTTTCTCATCTGACAATAAAAGAGGGGGTCAGATGATCTCTAAAGGCCATCCAATCTAATGAGTCTAACATAATTCCTCTACTAGACTGTAAGCTTCCTGAGGACAGAACCATGTCAATTTTTAAATGATGGTTAAATGGAATGCATTTATATCATGGTCACTGGCACTGATGGCAAAGAAGGCAATTTTCTGCCTAGAGGCCAATAAATCCAGCTTCTGAAAAAGACACAGGTTAGTTCACTTGGCACTCTTCAGGATGATCCAATAATACAAATTATACTTTGGAACCAAAGGATCACCACAAGTCATTGGGTCATTTTAGGAACAGAAGGAATCAAAGAGACTTCTCTCAGATGAGAAAACAGAGGCCCAGAGAAGTCAAAGCACTGTCCAGGTCACATGGCCAGTAAAGGTTCTTGAATACCAGCTGGCACTCCTTACCCTACCCAGCCCAAATAAACCATTTTAAGGCTTGGCTGCTTTACCCTTGTGGATGAAAACTGTCTATATAGAAATTATATTTTTATACCGGAATCCTATTTATATGCTATATATTCTGGAAGAAGATCTTAATTATTAAATAATAAAAAGAGTTTTATTGTTAAAGAGTTCTATACTTTGAGCTGCTAGGCAGTAGAAAGTATAAATTCTCTTTATATTCAGCTATTTCAGGTTTTAGCAACCTACATAACCTGGATAAAATAGTAAAACTGATTTATATTCATTCCTGACAATTCAGTTTATGCCTCTGGAAACTGAGGCTCAGAGTAGTTAAATGACTTTCCCAAATTATGTGGCTTCTAAGTGTGTCCAGCTGGATTTTACTCCTGGGGCTGGCTGACTCTGAAGCTGGTATTAAATGATTGTATACAGACAGTGGATTCATGCAAAAAATATCATGTATCATCTCTGTATGTTTCAGTGTCTATATTATATTCCAGATAGAATATCATGTTAATCAATGTCATTCCCTCCCTCTACATCAAAAATAGAACTGATGCTCAGGAGCATTAAAGAGTTGATGAGGGAAGCGGATGTGGCTCAAGCGATTGGGCTCCCATCTACTATATGGGAGGTCCAGGGTTCGATTCCGCGGGCCCCCTGGTGAAGGCAAGCTGGCCCGCGCAGCAAGCTGGCCCAAGTAAAGAGAATTGGCCCACGCAGAATGCTGGTCCACACAGCATGCTGGCCTGCGCAGGAGTGCTGGCCTGCGCGGAGAGCTGGCACAGCAAGATGATGCAACACAAAGAGAGAGAGGAGAGACACAGCAGACCAGGGAGCTGAGGTGGCACAGGAGATTAAGTGCCTCTCTCCCACTCCAGAAGGTCCCAGGATCGGTTCCCAGTGCCACCTAAAGAGAAGACAAGCAGACACAGAAGAACACAGAGAATGGACACAGAGAGCAGACAAGGGTGGGGGGGGGGGTGTGGAAATAAATAAACAAATCTTAAAAAAAAAAAAGAGTTGAACTACAAGTTGTCAAAGAAGATTCAAAAATGATTTTAATATGTTTTGTGTCTAATAAGGTAACATATTAATGTTTGCATTAATAAGCATTCTATTACTTCAGATATTAAGGAATCTGAATAAAAATGGGAACTGCATTTGTTAGGGCAAACAACCTCACAAGTACCTGGGGAAAGAAAGAGAGGCTTTGGGGAGAATGGGGTTCTTCAGGAGAAAAGGGAGAAACTTTCAAGTTATTTGAGAGAGAAAGGAAGGAAAGAAAATAAGAACAGAAAAGGAGAGTAGAACCTGTGGATAGTAGAATGCTGTGTAGAGTGCAACGTGATCTCTCCCTGTAACCCGTCAAATATTCAGTAAAGTTACTCAACTCTCACAATATTTAGTGGAGGTGGACTTTTTTATGGAATAGAGAAGGAGCTTAAGCTCCATGCTTAGGTGTTACATATATTTCAAATGAGCTCTTAGGATGCCTGTTAGAAAGGTCTCTAAAAGGGTCTTTGTACTTCACAGAACACCAGCTTGGAGTTCTTACTCCTACAAGACATTATAACATCTGGATAGTCCCCTTAAGCAGGGGGATATGACCTGCAGTTTATTCACTTATTAAATATGTTATTAAGCACCTATTATATGCCAGGCACTGTGCTATGCCTGAGATACCAAAATGATTAAGAAGAAACAGATGCAAACCCTTGAAGTTTAGATAATTTAGTTGATTTAGTTTTGTATTCACCAGCCATTTTTACATTCATTCATCTCTGTATTCAGCAGTAATTTATTAAATGCCTATTATTTGCAAGGTATATTAACTATGCATAAATCTGTGTCCTTCAAAAAATAATGAAACTTTTAGTGAGCTACACAGCTTACAAACACACACACACACACAAAAAATGAAAACAAAAAACCTAATTAGCTCTTATAATCCCCAATAACAGCATACACAGAAGAAAGTGCACCCAAAATTGAGCAATGGAATGACAAGATGAATATTAGAGCTATAGTAGACAGGGTTCTGTATTGCAAATAACAGAAATCAATTCTGCAGTCTCAGGCAAATTGGGCATTCTTGGAGGGATGAGGCTGATCTCGGACGAGAGGCTAGGAGTGCAGGCGTGGGAGAAAGATGGGAACCAGGAGAGTTGTGGACAAGAAAAGCAATCTATCCTGGATATCCCACTACTTGTTCACATCACCACCCTTGGACACAGCTGTCACTGTACCCTGCTGCCCCTTCTGGTGACTGTTATCACTGCTACATGCTACCAAGATCTAGTCTTACTGCCCCTTCATCTTTGCATCACTTGATCAAAATTCTAATTTCCTCTCAGGAATTTCTTTTTAAATCCCAACTGGGAGCATCAAACTGACCAAGCCTGAGTCATCTGCCTGAGCACTAAATAGAAAGGAATGGGGTGAAGATAGATATCCCAGACTTGGGGTTCCAAGGCCACAAGGACTCATCATTTGGGGGATTCCTCAGTATTAGGAAGAGGTTCCTGAATCTAAAAGAACATCAAACAGTAGTCAGTTACCATTTGAATCTGAAGTAATGCTGAGTATGATGGATATGAGGCTCTGAATATTATTCTTTCTCCATATAAGATTACTTAAAGGGGGCCGGCTGTAGCCCAGTGGATAGGGCGCTGGTACACCACATGGGAGGCCCCGGGTTCGGTTCCTGGGGACCTCTCCGAGCAGGCAGACCGCCTGAGAAGGCAGGCCGCCGTGGGCAGGGCAGAGCCGCCATGGGCAGGGCAAAAAGCCACCATGGGCAGGGCGAGCCACTGGCGAACGAAGCAAAGCCGCCCGGGAACG
>PVKH010044564.1:0-10612 GCA_004027955.1 Chaetophractus vellerosus | reverse complement strand
GTAAACTATACATAACATAAACTTCCTTTTAACCATTTTAAATGGACAGTTTTTTGACATTAAGGTCATTGACAATACTGTGTACCTTTCACTACTAGCTACTTCCAGACTATTTTCATCATCCTAAACCAAAACTCATACTCATTTAGCAATAAGTCTCCATTCCTTCCACCCACACTCCTGGTAACCACTATTCTGCCTTCTATGAATTTGCTTATTATAAGTATTTCATATAAGAGCATACAATATTTGTCTTTTTGTGTCTGGCTTTTTTCACTCAATATGATGTCTTCAAGGTATATCCATCTTTTATCATGTTCCAGCACTTCACTTATTTTTGCAGCTGAATAATACTTGATTGTATATACCACATTTTGTTTATCCATTCATCTGTTGATGGACATTTGGATGCTTCCACTTTTTGGGTGTTGTAATGATGCTATGAAATTTAGTGTGCAAATATCTGAGTACCTGTTTTCAATATATGTGGATATATACTTAGGAGTGGAATTGCTGAGTCATATGGTAATTTTATATTTACTTTCTGAGGAACCACCAAATTGTTTTCCACAGTGCCTGTACCATTTTAAATTCCTACCAACAATGTATATGGGTTTCTATTTTTCTGCATCCTTGGCAACATTATTTTCAGTTTTTAAAAAATAATATCATCCTAGTGAGTGTGAAGTGGTATCTCATTGTAGTTTTAATTTTGCATTTCTTTAGTGGCTAATTATGCTGAGCATGTATTGGCTATTTGAATATCTTCTTTGGAGAAATGTCTATTTAAATCCTTGGCCCATTTTTTAATTGGGTTGTCTTTTTGTTGTTGAGTTGTAGGAGCTCTTTATATATCCTGGACATGAAAGCCTTACCAGATATAAGATCTGAAACTAATCAAGCTAGTTCAATTAGTATAAATCTAGGTTTAGCAGTATACAAACTCTCTACTCCTATGTATCTCTTTCCTTCCCGCTTTATCTTGTTATGGGCTCAGATTATATCTCTAAACATTGTATGTCCATTAACAGAGATTTAAAATGCTATTTTATATATTTGTCTAAGTTATTTGGGGAGAGGTGTTACAAACCAAAAGTACAATAATACAGAGTTTTACCAATGTTGTTTATTTCTCTTATGGCCTTGAGTTACTGTCTAGTTACCTTTTATTTCATCCTGAAGGACTCCCTTTAGCATTTCTTGTAAGGCAGGTTTTTTGATAATGAACTTTCAGCTTTTGTTTATCTATAAGTATCTTAATTTTTTCCTTTATTTTTGAAAGATAGTTTTGCTGGGTATAGAATTCTTGTTTGACAGGTTTTTTTTGTATTTTTGTTTTTTCTTTAAGAACTTTAGATGTGCCATCCTATTGTCTTCTTACCTCCCTGGTACCTGATGAGAAATCTGTTAATCTTATTGAGGATCCCTTGTGTGTGACAAGTCACATCTCTTTTCTTTTTGGATTATGACAATTTTGCTATAATGTGTCATGGTTTAGATCTCTTACAGTCTCTCCTGCTTGGAGTTTGTTGTGCATCCTGGATATCTCATGCCTTCCATCATATTTGGGAAGTTAGGGGCCCTTATTGCTTCAAATACTTTTTCTGCTCCTTCTCTTTCTAGAACTCCCACAATGCATATGTTGGTATGCTTAATAGTGTCCCACAGGTTCCTCACCTTCGTTCCTTTTTTTTTCCTTCTTATTTCCTCTTTCTCCTCTTCAGACTGGATGGGTTTCATTTATCTTCAAGTTCCCAGCTCCAATCTGCTTTTGAACCCATCTAGGGAATTTTTAATTTCTGTTACTATGGTCTTCACCTTCTTTGGTTCCTTTTCATAATTTCCATTTCTTTATAAGTATTCTTTGTGTTCATCTTTTGTTTTCCTGATTTCCTTTATTTCTTTGTCGATGATCTCCTTTAACTCTTTGAGCATAATTAGGTCATTTTTTAAAAAGTGTTTGTCAGTCCTCCTTATTGATGGTTTCTAGTGCTTTAATCTCCTTTGCCTGGTTCCATGCTCCATTTCTTTGTATGTTTTGTAACCTTTGTAGAAACCTGGGCATTTTGATATATTAGTCTGTAATTACTAGATATGAGACTGAGGTGTCTAGTTTTTAAGTTTGTGTCCAGTTTTTGTTATGACAGCGCTTTCCTTGATTACCAGCAGTTAACAAAAGAAAAGAAGGAATAAAGGAAATACCTTTCCCAGTCTTTGCAGATTGACTTGTACAGGTGCTCTCCTTAAGGGCCTAGTCATAGAATGAGTTTAGGAAATAGCTGAGTAACTCCAGGTCAAAGCAAAGGGGCTTCCTGATCCTTTGTGCACATGCATCTTGTCTTAGGTGTGCATGTGTGGTCCTGTGAATTCTCCAGTTTACACAGATCTGAATGTCCCCTCTTCCCTAGGAAACAGTTTCCTCACAGTCCTAGGCACTGCACTGTATGTAGCCAGCAATTCCTTGTGCCAGGTAGCATGATTTGACTACTCGTCTGCAGTATTCTGTAGGAGAGCTTGGTAAGCTACCTTCTACATATAGGGCAAGTTCTGGGATGGCAAGTCCCTCAGGGCACCACTTGAAATATTGGGCCAGCAATGCATGCTCCCAGTATGTACATGAGGGTTCCTCTGCTCCCTCTAGACTTAGGATTTGGGGTTAACACAGGGAGTATGATAGGCTGTGCCCTGAATTGGTGAGAGGTAGGGTACGGGCCAGTCAGGATGCTACCAAGAGCCTACCACTTTTAGTGGCCTTTTTCTTGATTTGACACTCGACCTTTTACTTCAATACTTTGTTTTCTGGAGCTTTTAGAAATATATTTATGCCTCTTCTCTTGTCATTTTGCTATTTGGTCTTTGTAAGTCTTTATATTTTCTGTCCCTGTTACTGCCTACTTTTATATTTATTTATTTATTTTTGTATTGTACTATTTTTAGTTCTTTCTTATTTCTTTTTATGTATTTTTCATGTTTTCTTTGTGGTTACCTTGTGACTTAAATTTAGCATCCTATATCTACAATAATCACATTTGATTTGATACCAACTTAACTTCAGTAGCATACAAATACATTGTTCATATATACTTCCATACTCCTTAACTTTTTGTTGTATTTTTACAAATTGTATCTTTATATGTTGTATGTTCAAACTTTATCATTAGTTTTTATCCATTTGTATTTTAGGACCTGTAAGAAGTAAAACATGGAGATACATACCAAAAAAAAAAATAATAATACAGTAGTAATGATATTTATAATTACCCATATGGTTACTTACCTTTACCAGAGGTCTTTTTCTCTTTATGCCTTTTCAGTCCACTCTCTAGTGCCTGTTCCTTTCAGGCTGAAGGACTCCTGTTAGCACTGCTTGTAGGGCAGGTCTAGTGGTGACGAGCTTCTTAAACTGTTTATGTGTTTATCTAGGAATGTCTTAATCTTGCCCCCATTTTTGAAGGACAGTCTTGCTGGATGTAATATTCTTGTTTTACAGTTGTTTTCTTTCAGCACTTTAAATATTTTGTCTCACTACCTTCTTGCCTCCAGATGGTTTCTGATAAGAAACTGGCACTTAAATCTTATTGAGATTCCCTTATTCATAACTTATTGCTTTTCTCTTGAAGCTTTTAGGACTTTCCTTGTCCTCGGCTTTGGACTGTTTGATTGCTAAGTGATTGGGCATGGTTCTCTTCGAGTTTTTCTTTTTTGGGGTTCGTTGGGCTTTGAATGTACGTATTCATGTCTTCCATTAAATTTGGAAAGTTTATGTTTAGTGTATCCATCACTTTTCTCCAGAAAAACAGAACCAACAGAGAGAGTGTGTGTGTGTGTGTGTGTGTGTGTGTGTGTGTGTGTGTGTGGAGATGTATAAGGAATTGGCTCATGCAATTCAGACTGGCAAGTCTGAATTCTGTAGGGCAGGTCACAGGCTGGAAATTCCAAGAACAGAGACGTTGAAGCCCTGAGTCCTAATTCCTTAGGTTGGAAACTCACAAAAGAGTGAAGGGTGTAGTCTTAAGGCAGAATTCCTTCTTCTTCCCAGAATCGTCAGTTCTCTGTATTTAAGGCCTCCAACTGATTGGATGAGGTCATGAGGTCTAGCCACATTATCAAGGGTAATCTCCTTTACTTAAAGTCTACTGATTGTAGATGCTAGTTCCATCTACAAAATATCTCCACAGCAACACCGAGGTCAGAGTTTGACCAAGTGGATACCATAACCTAGCCAAGTGCATGCATAAAATTAACCATCACATTGGGTATCTTAATCTTATCTAGGAAGAGGGAAGACTAGAAGGAGGTTAAAGCTGTAATTGATAAAGATGAAGCAGTCATTCATGGTAGGTTAAAGGTGTGATATTTTTGTGCTTTAGACAATGTTTATGTTTTATCTGTGTTCAGATATGATTATACAGTGGCCTTGTTTCTGTATTGATCTAGCACAGTCAGAGTGGCCTTGTCTAATGTTGCTGTTCTGTGACATTATTTTCAGCAGATCACCAAGGCCTAGCTGATGGTACCAGGTTGGTACCACTGTCTTCCAAAGTTATGGTGAGAGGTATACCACTGACTTCACAGATGGACAAGATCAGTTTGGGCTGTGGTTTGCTACCAGATGAAAAGGAAGAGAACCCGAGGCAGCCTAATTTTGGGAGTGGGGTGAAATGATAGGCATCAGGGTAGAGAAAATGACTATAATATTGTCCCTGAGTTTACATATTCAGAGTCCTGAAATCATAGAAGTGGGATATAAAACTCAATTTGAGATAAAGGGGAGTAAAATATGATTAAGGGGGGCCGGCTGTAGCCCAATTGGTAGGGCGCTGGTTTACCACATAGGAGGCCCCGGGTTCGGTTCCTGGGGCGGCCTCCAGCAGGAAGACCGCCTTGAGAAGGCAAGCCCCCACAGGCAGGGCAAGCCGCTGCGAGCAGGCAGGCCGCCGCAGTGGGGAGAGACAAGCAGACACAGAAGAACGCAAAAATGAACACAGCAAGAACAAGTAGAAAGGGGGGATATATAATAAATATGAAAATAAAAAAATATTAAAAATATATATATATGTATGACTAAGTGGGAGTTTTGCTCTGATCGGATTTTTGTTTCACCTCCCCTTGTCTTACTATTTTACTTTCCCAAAGACATGCAGTATTTCAGAAATTGCTTCTAAATACTTACAGAATTCCTTAGGCCTGGCCAGGTGTACATCTTTCTTTTCCCATCTCCACTGAGAGTTTAACAGCATTCTTATCTATATGACCCATCTATCTTTCCTAGTTAGGATAGCAACTTGCTAATTAGCCATATGGTTATTCTATGTCTAGTAAGAAATGTTCGGATTTGCCCCAGAATTAGTCTTTGTCTTATTTTCAGAATATTTGACTCTATTGGGAGGAAGATTATAGATATAAAAGTGACGGAATTGCTATGTTTGCAAGTTCATCTAGAAGTATCTCTAGATTGGAAACACTTACGCAAATGCTTCATAAATTCTAAGCTTTTGTGCAAAGTTTTTTTTTTTAAAGATTTATTTCTTTATTTACTTTATCCATTTTAAATGTCCTCTGTTTGCTGTTTTGTGTCCATTCACTGGGCAATTCTGTGTCTGTTTCCTGCCCTCTCTTATCCTCCTTCTCCTCCTGTCTTCTCTGGGATTCGATCCTTGGGACCTCCGATATGGGAGAGAGGCGTCCTACCGCCTGTGCCACCTCAGTTCCTGGTTTTTTCGGCGCGTCTCATCTTGGCTCTCCCCTGTGTCTCTCTCCTTTTACGTCATCATTTTGCTGCATGGCTTGGCAGGGCCTGGCACGCCCACGCGCCTTCTATATATATATTTTTTATTTTACTGGGAGGTCCCAGGGATCGAACCCAGTTCCCTCCATATGGCAGACAGACACCCAACCATTTGAGCCACATCCGCCCCCTGCCCTTTTCTTTCTTCATCTTTAGGAAGGCCTTGCTTGGACTAGCACAAGTTTGGGCCCCAGGAATCCTACCTAGTGTGGTAACTCGCAGTCTTTGGGTCACACTCTATATATGAGGAAATTAATGTCAAGAATGTTGGGGCCTTTGTTCTGCATGAAATTGCAATGATGGATACAGGCCATTATACATTTTGTCAAATCCTTTAAAACTGTGTACGGTCAAAAATGTCAACCACAATGTAAACTATAGACCTTGGTTAGTAGCAGTGCTTCAATATTTGTTCATCAAGTGTAACAAATGTACCACAATGATGTAAGATGTTATTAATAGAGGAAAATGTGAGAGGGATAAGGGGGTGGGGTATAAGGGAATCCCCTATACTTTCGATGTAACTTTTATGCAATCTAAAAGTTTTCTAAAAGTAGAGTTTATTATATGGGGAAATTTTTAAAAAGAATGTTGGAGCCTGAACAGCAGTCCTATGGAGGGATTCAAGAAGACTTTATTTAGAGGAATTTTACTCAACAAGGACATTTTTGGTGTTTTGGGTAGATTCTCAGTTATCTGGGACTTTGTCTCACATTGCAGGGTCTTTAGCATTCCAGATCTCTGCTCTCTAGAAGCCAGCAATGCACCCCAACCCTGTACCCCCAGTTATGGTGACAATAAGGCACATGTACACACAGGTGCATATGCATGCATTTTCAAACATCTCCTACACCCCCAGTTGACAACCACTGCAAACTTAAGGTGGGAAAATTCTCTCTTATGAGCCCTTTATCTCAGGGATAGTGATTTTGAGCCTTATAATTGAGGAGGGTGAACAGAGGAAGAGCATCTTGTCTCCTGTGCACAAGGGTTTTTCCCCAGCTGAATCTTTAATAGACATTACAGTTGGAGACAAAGGTGGTTACTTCTTCTCAAGCTGATATATAGACATTTTTCTAATGGGATGGGACCAGTGCCTGGATCTGTTCAAGACCAGAATGCTAGACAAGTAGGAGTTTTTCCCGGTAACCTCTAGGAGAATTGTTATTTTTTCCCTGAACCTTTCACAGGGGCCTGTTCATATTGTGTTTGTTTCCTGGTATAGGAGATAAAAGGAAGGAATCTGGCTTCAAATTGGCAACTGGGTTCAATCCAGGATTATGGTGGGGCTGTAACATTTGGCTTTGTAAGCGGTTGATTCCCCTTGAATTGCCTTACCTGCCTTTGGATCCATGGAGCCCCCAGTCCCTCGCATATATATTAGGTGGGTTCGCGGTCTCCATCAGGACAGTTTGAATGCAAGAGGAATTGGAGTAGTATTTCTGTATTTCATGGGCTAGAATGTAGAGACAACCTTGTGGTTTGGGTCTGCATTTATTAAATCCATAAACATTTATTGGAGTTCGTCTATATATATCGCAAGACACTATACCTAATGTGGAGTTGCAATGATATAAAATCAAATCTGGGGAGCGGATGTAGCTCAAGTGGTTGAGTGCCTGCTTCCCATGTACAAGGTCCCAGGTTCAATCGCCAGTACCTCCTAAAAACAAAACAAGCAAACAAACAAATGGAAAAAAATCAACTCGGGGGAGATGGTGTAGCTCAACGGTTGAGCACTAGCTTCCCACATACCAGGTCCTGGGTTCAATCCCTGGCCCCAGTACCTCAAAAAAAAAAAAAAACAACAAAAAAAAAACAAATCCCAGACAGAGCTGGAAGGGACTGTAAAGATAATGGAGACCTACCCATTTCTCTCCACTTCTCCTTTGATAGTTGAGGAAACATACTCAGAGGAGGGAAATGATTTCCTGGGATTCCATAGTGAGATAGAAACAGATTCCTTATTCCTTGTCAGAATTCTTTCTTTTATACTAAGTACTTTTCAGACCTTTTCATTGATATATCCCTAATGTTAGACAGAAGACAGTAGTCTGAACAGTACTGAGCAAGTGTGAAAAAAATTAACATATCTGGAATTAAGTTATACATGTTTTTAGAAGCTTATTCATTCAATACTGTTGCCTGAGTAGCTTTCCATGTTGATAAACATCCTTCTCCATCATTTTAAAACATTGTATAACAGTTCATTATGTGACTGTACCCAATCCCTGTGGTGTTTCACTGGTTTAAAAATGCTGCACTGTAGTTAACTATTCACCCATCATTATTTCCTTAGAATAAATTCCTAAAATTGGAATTACAGAGTAATCCACACATTTTTAATTTGGTACATGTTGTCTGACCATTTTCTGTTGTGTCTCTTGGTCTTGGCTCTCTCCTTCGCTTTTCCCCCTTACTTCTCCATTTGGGATGAGGAATGGATTCCTCTGCTTTGATTTCAGTTATCTTTCTTTTCCCCAACTTTCATGCCTGTTGAACAGGCTTACACTGCCCACCTGTCCTTTCCTGTCTGACTACAGTATAGTTTATCTTGATGTTTGTATGACTTGCCTTGGATTTGTTTTCCTTTCTCCATTAGACTCCAATCTAAAATATCCTTGCATTTTAGAAACTGTGAAACCCCCATTCACCCCTTTTTTAAGGCATCTTGGTCTTTTACATGTATCTGCACTTGCACACATGCATGCAGAGATGATTCACTAATCCTATCATTTTCCTGGGCAGCAGCCTTTGCTTTCTGTTTTTCTTTGCCCTAGAATGTAAGCTGCAGGGGGCCATTGAGCCATGAGTTTTCCTTGCCATGCTGCTAGTTACTGGCAGGGATCCCAGTAGGTTATTGTGGAGCAGCCCCACTCTAGGAAATGTTACAGGAGCTGCATGCATGAAGCCTTGGCCCTTTGTCAAAAACTTGGGGAGAGATTTTGTTGCAGCTCATCCACACCTTGTCACTTCCCACAAAGATGCAGAAGACTCCATCCTTCACGTGCTGATTTCCTGGGCCCTCTACAGACCCAACTATTACCGTTGCTGGTCCCTTGTATCAGGTATTTTTCATCTAGTGCAAAAGCCTCTCTTACATACTGTAAAACTAAGCAACATAGTACTATTGACCATCATTTGGTAAGTGCCTATTCTATGCCTAGCCCTGTGCAAGGCACTTTTTGAACATTATTTTATTAGATCTCTTAGCAACCCTGCAAAGTAGATAATATTATCTAAGTTTTGTAGATAAGAAACAAGAGTCAGAAAGGTTAAGTGACTGCCCAAGATCACATATTTTATAGGTAGCTGATCTGGAATTCAAGCTTATATATCTATCACACTCCAAAACTGAAGAGGTTAGTTGTGAGACTCGGATGTGAATAGGTGAAACCTTTTCTCCTCTCCTATTCTGAATTACAGAAATGGCGCTCTGTCTTAAGGCAAAGGAATGGACTAAAATAATTCTTTTTTTTTTAATAAGCAGTTTTATTGAGATATATTCACATACCATATGATCTATCCAAAGTGTATAATCAATGGCTTTTAGTATAATCACAATGTTGTGCATTCATTACTCTAAAAAGAAAAACTCCATATCCCTTAGCATTCCTTCCCCAGCTCTACATAACCACTAACCTAATTTTATCTTTATTAATTGATTTATATTTACATTTTCTATAAATGAAATCATACACTGTAGTACTTTGTATCTAGTTTCCTTCACTTAGTATAATTTTTTGGTCTGATATTAACATTTTGTAGTATTAACATACATTTGTTCAGCTTCAAAGAAAAATGGTCTTATGTATATAATTTTACCCATATGTATATTTAACATGCAGTTTTACTATGCTATACAGTTCCATGTTACCTTTTTTAGCTTTCCTTTTCCTAATATACATGACCTTAGACTTTCCCTTTAAAACACTTTCATGCCCACATAATAGTACTGCTAGTTACAAACATTATGTTGGACTTTCACCTATTCTATTCATTTCCAAAGATTAACACACATCCTTTTTACCAATTCTGTACAAGTTAACCCTCAATTTCCAATCTCTATAAACTTATTCTATTTTCTGGTGACTCATAATCAAGTTAGTAACTCCATGAGATTACATGATATATTTAGCTCATAGTAGTGCAGTCGTGCAGTATTTGTCCTTTTATGTCTGGCTTGCTTCACTCAACATAATGTCCTCCAGGTTCATCCATATTGTCATATGCTTTATAACTTCATTTCTTCTTACAGCTGCGTAATATTCCATCGTGTGAATATACCACAGTTTGTTTATCCATTCATCAGGCATCAGTCAATGGACACCTGGATTGTTTCCACCTTTTGGCAATCGTGAATAACACCGCCATGAACATTGGTGTGCAGATGTCTTTTCTTGTCACTGCTCTCAGTTCTTCTGGGTATATACCCAATAGTGGTATTGCTGGGTCCATGGCAAATCTATATCCAACTTCTTTAGGAATCACCAAACAATCTACACAGTGGCTGTACCATTCTGCATTCCCATCAATAGTGAATAAGCATTGCTGTCTCTCTACATCCTCTCCAACGCTTGTAGTTCTCTGTCTTTTTAATATTGGCCATTCTGATAGGTATGAAATATCTCATTGTAGTTTTGATTTGCATTTTCCTAATCACTAGTGATGTTGAACATTTTTTATGTGTTTTTTTTGCTATTTGCATTGCTTCTTTGGACAAATGTCTATTCAAGTCTTTTGTCCATTTTTTAATTGGGTTGTTTGTCTTTTTATTGTTGAGTTGTAGCGTCTCTTTTTTTTTTTTTTTTTTTTTTTTTTTTT
>PVKH010044563.1:0-10591 GCA_004027955.1 Chaetophractus vellerosus | reverse complement strand
ACAAATAACAGGAACTGCACCTTAACTTCCATAGAATATTAGAACCATATTCTTGACTTGAGTTCTTTTCCACAGTGCATACCACCACATTGTTAACCCATATTTTAGCTCTCATGACTCCACAGCTTGCTTCTCTCCTCACTTTGGTTCTTCCAGATGTACAATTATATTTATATGACATCTCTTTAGTACTTTATTTTATTCTTTTTCTCCTCATGGGATTTTTTTCTATGCTTCAAAGCAATAAATATCTTAATCCTCATGGGCACACCACAACAAAAAGTCCTCAGGTCTCTATGAACTATGTATCATTAAGTAATTAAAAGGTTGTGTATGTACAATTACCACTCCTCCTGAAAGTTTCCAACACAAATGCCACTGTTCTTGAATATGCTCAACTGTTATTACACCTTATGTTCTCCAAATATACTGAGGCACTTTTTCCAAGGTGTTCTAGATTTCTAAATCAATATCCATTAATCAGAAGTAATAGACTATTTTGAACACTGAACCAAAGATTTTATATACATTATCTCTTTTAATCTACATAACAACCCTGAAAGGTAGCTATAATTGTTATTATGTTACCAAATGAGTAAATGGAGGTTCAAAGCACTTATATTCCTTCCTACATCAAGGTCTCATGCAAAACTTTAGTTGGTTCTTGGATCCACTGCAGGACTCTCTGTCCCCAAACATAGGTCCTTCCAATTCTTTTCCATGTCTTCTCCTCCTCCTGCATGTTGACAATATATCATCATACTTGCATTTATCTCATTGATAAAATTTAAATTTTCTATCATGTTCTGTAATTTTTTCTGAGAAATGCATTCATGTAATAGGTCAAGACTAACAGAAATTGGTGGAAGATGAAACAACCTCTCAAAACAAAGACATTTGATTTCCTGGGGCTGTCTACCCTGCTTATAGTGTCTAGATGTCTCTAGAACCCCCAAGAGTACCCCTATTTGAGGCACTGTTTACTGTGGCAGACAGTGAGGTCCTCCTGAGACATGCATAAGTGTAACCTCCGGAATGACCTCCTGACTCACCTTGATATCTCTTGGGCATAAAAACTAATTTGCATTTAATGTTTCCCCTTTTGGGTCTAAGTATTTCTCCAAATGCATCATTAGTTGGTGCTTGGTATTAATCCCTTGGTACCAGGAAGGCTCATGCCTGGGAGTCATGTCCCACCTCGGGGGATAAATTTATATGCTGGGTTTGGCTTAGAGAGAAGCCACATTTGAGCAACAAGGAGGCCCTCAGGAGGTATTTTACCAGGCCAAAAGAACAAGGTTCATAAGTACAAGCATCAATATCCAGGGCCTGGTGCATTGTCTGCCCTCCTTTGCTAGGCACTGCCCATGTACTCCAGAGATTCTCACCACTCTATGAGAAAATGTAGCAGGGCTCACCAGTATGTGAATTCAGTAATCTGTGGGTTATTCTGTGGGTCTCCACCCACCAAGACAACACCCCATGACCACATGAACATACACTCCACAGAGGCATGCCCCAGGTACACCCCACGCACATATCCCCCCACCACCGACACCCCATACCAGTGACCCTCCCCTACCACAGCTTCAACCCCTGTGCAACCCAAAACTTCCCCAAAAGCAAAGTCAACAAAAAATAATAAAACAAAAAGTTAAACAATGAAAAATAAAATACATTTTGCATTGTGCCTTTCATCACCATAAGATCTTTCATGTATATTGACAATTTCTTCTGTATGTTGTCCTAATGTCCTTTTTTTTTTTTCACTTTATTTTCTGAGAAGCTTTAGGTTACAGAAAAGTCACATAGAAAATACAGGGAATTCCCACACACCACACTCCCTCCCCCCCCCCAAACCACCCCTACCAATAACATCCTACATGAGTAATTACATTTGTAACAACGGATGAATAAATATCGTAGCATTACTACTAACCATGATCAGTGGTTTTGATTATGGTTTACCTTTTGCACCATATACTTTTATAGGTTCTGACAAATTGTATCCGTCATTGCAAGATCATAGAGAACAACTCCAAAGCCCCAAAAGATGCCTCCACATTCCACCATTCCTCCCTCACCCTCCCTTGGAATCAATGGCAACCCAAAGTTCACTTTTTGAACAATAAGGTTCAGAGTTACATGCACTAATATTTAGGGCTTGACATACTTCTTTGTTTTCTTTTATTAGGTGCTGCCTATGTAGTCGAGATGTTCTTGCCCCTCTATTTGAGAACATAGTAGAACTCCCCAGGAGGGGAGCCTAATATTTTCTTGTTTATTGTGTGGGTCTCCAGCCACTGAGATAACACCTTATGCCAAGATGAACATTCATATTCCATAGAAGCATGCCCCAGGTGCACCCTTTCCCACATATCCCACCACCACCAATGCCCTGCACCAGTGACCCTCCTCTGCTATATTTGCCAAAAAAAAAAAAAAAAAATTCCCACCAATGTAGTTTCAACCACAGACTTACAAGTCCCCAGAATTCACCTGTTCCTTCCTCCTATCCTCCCCCCAGTTCCATTAATAGTCCATCCCAAAATCCCCACCCTGCTCACCCTCACATTCCAGCACCACGGATCCCTCTCACACCCCTGCACCACTATCACCCCCATTCTTTGCTAAACCCCTTTTCACCTTATCATAGGTTTTGGCACCCTGTCAGTGGGCCTTATCTTGTAATAATAACCCATCTCCCCCAATGTATCAGAGTTAGACTCATTTATAATTTTCCTACACATGGTTCTTCTATCCCACTTCTTTGAACCTTTAATTAGCACTATAGCTGTTAAATATATGTCCAGAGACTTAAATCTCTGGGCTGTTCATCTGCTGGTTGAGCCTTGAATCTCAACAGAGTTGCAGGCAATACCCACTTTCCAGTACAACAGACTCATCTATGACAACTAACAAAAGGATGATGATGGACAACACCCAACCCAAAAACCAGAGAGTATTTACAACTGCAAGTAAGATTGTTCCATCCATCTGCCCCATGGGATCTAAGCCCCCTCTCAATCAGAAGCAGAGTTGGGCATCACCACCCCCAAATCCTCCAGATAGAGGGACAAACAAACATAAGAGGGAATGCAACTATGGACTAAAGTAGATGTATTATTATTTTAGCGATGGAAAAACTTGTAACATTGTTCTAAAGGCAGCTGTCACCAGAGGTTCTGAGGGGAGGGAGAGGGAACAATAGGTGGACTGTGGGGCATTTTTGAGACATTGGAGTCATTCTGCATGATATTACAATGACAGATACCAGCCATTATACATTTTGTCACAACCTATAAAAGTATGTATAAAACATAATGTAAACTATAGTAGCAATGCTTCAATATGTATTCATCAATTGTAACCAATGTACCACACTAATGAAAGATGTTAGGGGAAAGTGTGGGAGGGGGTGGGGGTGAGTATATGAGAATCTCCTATATTTTTGATGTAACATTTATGCTCCTTTAAAAACAAAAAAATAAAAATTACTTTTAAAAAAATATGTTTGAGAGTTTATGAAAATTCATTTGTTTTTAACTGTTTAACTTTTGGTTTCTTTATGATTCTATGGAAGGCAGATTGCATAATGTTTAGGGAAATCAAACTGCAACATCTAGACCTGGCTCTATATCGAAGCTCTGCAACTTCCAAGTTATGTACTCCTGGGCAAGTAGCTTAGTCATCCAGAGCCTCTTTCCCAGGCTATAAAAAAGGTTAATATTGTCTTAGGGGTTGCATAAAATAATAGTGCCTGGGTCATAATAAGTACTGAATTTAAAAGTCCTTGTTCTAATGATGGGTATCCTTATTCCTACTTTATGGAAATACATCTTTCTAAAGTGCAAATGTAGTCATTTCCTCCACCTACCTAAATCTTTCAAGGTGGAATTCTAATTTCTTAAAGTGGCATGTAAGACCCGTCATGAGCTAGCCAATGCCTTCCTCATCAGTGTAATCTGTCAGCATTCAAGACACGGTGCTCTTTGTGCCAATCTTGGGGTACTGCCGTACGCTCCTTCCTACCTCTGTGCAGACTGTCTAGAGTACATACATCTTTCAATCCTCGGATCAGGAATTAATTCCTCCAATAAACTTTCCTTAAGCTCATGCTCCACCCACACACTCGTTGGTCAGATTTGCTGTCCCTTCTTCTGCTCCCACCATACCCTGTGCAGGCCTTTAGCGTAGTCATGTTCATTTATCCTTGGGGGTCACAATCAACTGTTCACTTGATTATTTCCCCCATTATAATGTAAATTCAGTGTTGAATGATTAAAAAGTGCACTCTTCATGACACAGACAAATTTTCTCTTAAATTTAGACAGATAACAATTTTGTTGCACTTTGGCTACTAAATAGGCACTAGACCATAAATGCATCTAAAGTACAAGCCTTGCATTTGTTCTTTAAAAAACAAGGTCATCAATTTTAACAAATTTACCACCCTAATGCAAGGTGTTAATAATAAGAGCAATATGGGAACTCTGTATTTTCTGCATGATTTTTCTGTAAATCTACAACTTCTCTACTTAAAAAAAAAAGTTCAGGCATTGGATAGAAAGGAACCAGGAAAAAATACTTTTAGCATGAATGTTATCAGAAATGTTTTCACCCTTATTTCCAAACTTAAGTGTGAAAAAAGTCTTTTTATTATAATTAAAAATGAGTATGAGATACCAGAAGTAATGCTAATTAAATAAAATTTTAATATCTGTTTTATTCCGTATAGCAGTTTCACTCATTCATTTTTCTATTAACCATTGTAGACAAGGATATACTGTGCTCTCTCAAAATAGTTGCTGACAATTGCCTAAGACATAATTTCCTGTAGAGTGATGAGCTAAGCATAGAGATGGCACAATATTTGGCTCAGAGTTTTTGTTCCTCAAGAGAGTCATTTTTTAAATGTCCACTATCAGTTGAAATGGAATGTTACAGAAGAATATTCTGTGGAATGGCTTAAAAGCCACAGGATGATCTAGAATGAATTGGTCCATTCAATCACTTCTGTTAACAACAAAAGAAAATTGTTAAACTTTGGGCAATAACAAGTACAAAGATCCATCAATTAAGCCAGTCATTAAATTTTGAGTGGAGAAAATGGTAGCTCTGTTAATTTTAGCATTTTCTCTTAAAATACACCAAAATATTTTCCTGATGAGAGTAGAAGAGATATGAGTGAGACACCTTTTCCAGTGAGCCTGTTGGGTTTTCCCAGAAAGTCTTCCATCCACTGAGGAAAGTGAAGCTGTATTTCCTATCTCAAAAGTGAGAATTAAGTATCAAAGCAGACTACTCTATCTCAAAAACTAACAATGATCTCTCTGTTTAAATGTATGTTTGAATTATATACTTATTTTTATAAAATGTTTATTCTATTTACATTACAAATACCAAGACTACAGAGTAGATGAAATATATATTTGTATATTTTACCATCATTGAAGAAGTCACACATGACCGATCAAAGAGTACTAAATATGTACTTAATTGTTTTAAACTATATATTTTAATAACATATTGCTGGTGCGTTATCTCAATGTCTTCAACCTTATTAAAGTACCTTCTTTATTTTCTCTGTCTGGCTCTAGCCCATTAGATATAAATACATTTATGAATCATCTTTACGGCAAAATGAGGCTCAGCTTCTATATTGTAGATCAAATATCTACTTGAGTTATCAGTCATAATAATCTGATTAAACCTAAAAATTGTCTTATATTGGAAGAATTTCCCTGCCCTGAGCATTAATAAGCCTTCCCAGGGAAAAAAAAAACACATAGCTGAAGCAACTGAGGAAATTGATGATGATGATGATGATGATGATTTTTTAATCTATCAGGGCACTCATTTCTCTCCTTCTCCATCACCACTTTCCTGATCCTAACTACAATCATAGCCAGCTGGGACTATTGAAATCATCTTCTGCATGGTCTACTACCACATACTCGGACTTCCTTCAATGGTTTCTCTACACTACAGCTCAAATGACCTTTACTGTGCACAACTGGTAGTATCACCCTCCCAGCTGTAACTGCATCCCCCTTAAAACTCTCAATGGCTCCCCATTACTCTCTGGATAAAGACCAAAATTTTAAACCTAGCTTGTTGCATAGTCTACCCCTCCTTTTCTCTCCAGCTTCATTAGACGTTTGATTCCCTCACTTTCTATGCTCCAGCTATACCAGCCTTTTTGCAACCTTTCCAAATTCTCTCTACTTTCCCCCATTCCCAATTCCAGATGTTCATGCAACTCCCACCTTGAGTCAGAAGCCCACCCAGTAACTGTTAGGGATGGGGAACAGGTGAGGAGCAGGATCTTAATATCCATACTGGATATGAGGAGCCACCGCTATGGGTTGGGAGAAGTCAGAGAGCCAGTATAAGGGACAGGGACTCCCAAAGGTTAGCATTGGTCAATGCTAGTGTTAAGAAATATATTTTCCTCTGGGGTTATTAATCATGGCCTAGGGTCAAAGAGTCAGAATGGAATCTAGAGCACATTAGCCAGCCTTGCCCCCACACACAACCCTGACCCAACATGAGCATAGCAGGGCCACTATCAGAAAATGAAAGTACATGGCACAGAGTCCATGTGGTGCCTGTATAACAACAGATGGGATGGCACGGTTTAAAGCAAACTTTGAGCTGCTGAGAATCGTATAGCACTCCCCAGGAGGGGTACTTGGAAAATCTTACAACAGGGTGTCATGATATCTGTGGTTCTAAGAATGAAAAATTTCCAACCCACAACTAGCTCTAGAAGTCCCTCTTCCTGCCGTCATGACAGGTGGGAGGGCAGAGAGCTTGAGAGCAGAAAGTAGCAAAAGCAGTCAGAAGGAAGGCGAAAGATGTGTTTCTCAATAACTGCTTATCATTTGGCATTTTTTATCTACAAGCAGGTCATGAAATCAATTTTGTGACCCCAAACCAAATTTTTAATACATTAGATGAGACTGGAATAGACAAATAAAAGAGTACGTTGTGCATCATAATAACAGTACTATCTCATGAAGTTACTTTTGTTTCATTAATATATGCACATGTATTTGTATAATGGACACAGTTGAAAATGTGGTTTTGACTATTTGAAAAATGTTTGAAAAGTACTGTTCTAGCAAACAAAGAGCAAAAGCAATCAGTAATTAACAGCAGGCATTTTATAAATTCCTTCTTTACAAACACCACACATAAAAACAAGGCAATTGTAAAGTAGACTGAGCAATTACATATGAGGGCCTGATGATTTTCCACAACTTTCACAACGAGTTCTATGATGTAAAGAAGTGATAACTTGGTACAGAACGGCACATATCAGAAATTGCATAGGCCTTGGGAAAAATTCAGAACTTCTTGGCAGAGCAAGAAAAATAGTCAGAAACAGACTTGAATAAACTGGCTAAACATTGTGATTTTGTCTTTTGGTTGTTTAACATTTCTTGGGAAAGGGGACTTGGAATCACACTGCAGTGCAAAAGCTATCCTTAAATGAATTACATCAACACAGTTTTCATCCTGGATAGTGAGGATTCAGGCATTCCCCCCGAGGCTTTTCTATTGCCCCCCTAAACTTCCCAGTTTAAAACATCCCTCCAGATATAGCTGTAGATACAGAGCTAAAATTAAGAGCTCTTTCTTTACTTTGGTAGTCAAAGCTCAGATAAACAGTAGAGAATACATTAAACAAAACAGGTACTGAGCCTGTTATAGAAGGCTTCCTACCAGACATATTTCTGCCTAGATATGCTACACGAGTTACACATGCACTAAAACACAAGCAAATTTTCTTATTCAGACCTCACAGCACAGAAAATTTAAGCCATCAGCTACAGAAAGTCAGGAAAATAGTAATACGTCTATCTGTTTTATCACCATTTCAGATATAACACTGAATCATCCACACATCTGAAAGCTAAGTTTTAAAGTTCTTACAGAACTTCATGCAGTTCCCAAAACATTTAATATCAATCTGACTTTAAGTTCCTTCTGACCCCAATTTACATGAATGAGTCATCGCTTTACAGAAGTAATTTAAATTCTAACTGATAAGACACCTTAGATTTTCATACAAATTAGAGAATCTGCTTCAGCTGCCCTCTTTCTAGCTTGTTCTATACTTTCAATCTGTTTAAAATTCAAACTGTATTCTTATCTTCCAATTTTGCAACCATTTTTGTGTGTCTACATGAAGCCAAAATGACCGTTAAATTCTGAGTCCCCAAACAAAATTTTACAAAGCTTTGCTCTGTAGTCCTTAATCTGCAGAACATGTACTTTCTATACACTATGAGAAGAGTTCATATTTCCTGGCCATCCATATTAAGTCAAGAGAGGGTTAGATTCTTACACAATCAGGAAATTCAAGATGAATAATCAGGACAACTGGTTGACTTAGCTTCATACAAACAATAATAATAATTAAGCTGCCCTTTTCAATGCTTTACTTTTGAGGTGTCCTATAGATGGAAGTTTTGTCTGATATTGATAATGCTCTTTGTATCTCAGTGAAAAAAGGACTTATTTCTCTTTGATTTTATGTTACCTCAATAAACTTTACATTTCTAGAACTGCCTAGATGGAAAACAATTTTACCTCCTCTTATTCTCATATTTCTTTAACAGAACCTCTTCCTAAGTTCTTCCTAAACCTGTAACACTAATATTGGACTGGAGATTTCTCAAATAAAAGATCATTTTTATTTTTGTATACTTTATTTTTTTTTAAAGATTTGTTTATTTATATATCCCCCCCTTGCTGCTTGTGCTCGCTGTGTTCATTTTTGCTTTGCGTCTTTCCGTGTCTGCTTATCTCCCCTGCTAGGTCAGCTCACTGTGTGGCGGCTTCGCCAGGAGGCCTCAGGCCAGAGTCCAACCAATTGAGCCACAACTGGTTCCCCATTTGTAGACTTTAAATAGCACACATCCCTATATAGTAGAATAGTAGACACTCAGAAAATAGAGGATGCATGAATAAATTAGTGAATGAACTCACATTACTACTTGGGACTCGATAAAACATGACTTCATTTTCCCATAAAATTCTAAATATTCTGTAGGAACATCATTAGGTTTGTTTTGGTTTTTTTCCTCTAAACTCCACTGACAATCTCATAGAGATTTAGGCTCACTTGGCTGCATACAATTCTATTTTCCTGTTTAGGAATGATGCTTACAATTATAGTAAACTTTTCATTATCTGTTTCAATGAAGCAGTGCAAAGGTACAAATAACCAACATATCAGAACTGATTTTTAATAGATTCACTTTTTTAAAATTGGCTCGCTTGAGCTAATATTAAAATGTGCCTGCATGAACTTGAAAAAGAGTGTTAAGGTAAGTTTCTCTTAGCACATGGAGAAGCATACTGGATTTTAGGGGAGAAGTTAGTCCAAATGAAACTTTATTGCCCATAATACTCAAAGTAGAAGAAAAAAATAGTTCACATAACTGAATATTGAATGCATAAATTTGTTTGTCCACCTTTGAAAACTCTCCCATTAATGTAGTCAGCAAGTTTGTATTTTCACTTCAAATTAGCTGTCAGTAAAGTGTTGAAACATTGTTGGACACAGATTTGCACAGGGGCTATATGTCCAGACTTCAAAGGGTTTTGTTGCTTTGCTTTTTGTTTCCCTGTGGCATTGCTGAGATAAATGGTCTACATGATTATGCATGGCTTGCGGAATACACTTCTTCAATGATGCTTGCAGATGAAGTGATGAAACTAGTCCTTCATCAGCCTTTCATGTGCAGTCCATTTCTCTTCATCAAAAGTTTATTTTAAATTGTTATATGCAAATTTGTAACCACCATTAAACAGCTTCTGTTTCAAAACCTTGGGTGAGAAATTTCAAAGCACGCATACTGGATAACTGCTTTTGACCACATAAAAGTAGTAAAAAGAAAAAGTAATTATTAACTCTATTACCTTGAAATCTCTCTGTAAAAATGTCAATGTACATTGAAAAGAAAGATGAACTTCCAAATACTGCCTTGGGATGGAAACAAAGAATTGGAAAAGCATGATAGATGACACATATTATTTTCATGATCTCCATTTTAACAATTGAACCAATAAAGTCCAGAAATGTTTTAGTGACCATGAGTAGTTTAGTAGCTACCAAAAAAAAGTAGCAAAATGTAGAGTAGGTACTCCAATTCCTAACTTTCTAATATAGAAATCCACCAATAACAGTTTTTATTTAAAAATGTAATTCTATCATAAAATGTTTTTATGGAATATCCACAGTATGCAAGAATCTTTTGAACTGTCAACTATTTATACCAAATGCAACTGAAAATTATGCACTTGCTTTAAAATCCTTTCATAGACTGTATATAGACCATGGATATTATTGACAAATAATTAGCATCTTTCAAAATGCAATACAAGTTAATTGACCAATTTTTTTTTTTAGATTAAGCTATGTAGTTCATTATTTTGGGACATTGAGCTGTAGGCAGATTTCTGTGATAGAAGATTTGGCTTGAATACTCTTTTTCTTTTCTTTTCTTTTCTTTTCTTTTTTTTTTAAATTAATCCAAGTTTTGAATGTCCTTTGAGTTCCTGTTTTTGGTTTGTG
>PVKH010044562.1:0-10593 GCA_004027955.1 Chaetophractus vellerosus | reverse complement strand
AGGGAAGGAAAAAAAAATCCTACACCTAAAACCAGATTTTCTGAGTTGGCAGGGAATAGGGAGGAGGCTGTGACTACTCTAGTAATGAAGACGTATTCTGGTTAATTTAATAAAGAGGATGAAGACATCCTCGGTGGAAGCACAGCCCAGCCTCAGGGAGGCCAAAATCTGCTCACTCCTCCGCAGTAATCACGGCTGCTTCTCCTCTCATACTCCTTCTTCAGGATGACTCAGCTGTGCTCTTTCTTCCCACTTGCTTGTCTGGAGCCCAAACTGCTCAAGAGAAGGTCTGAGGGTGACCTGTTCTCCATCCAGTCTTCCCTGTTGAGTGTGGTCCTGACACCAGGTTCTCTATCGGTTCCTGGTTAGCCTTGAGAGAAGCTGATTGGACTCAAGTGGCCATTCTGTCCAATTGCCATGGCCCAGACAGGTCAGAGTACCTGGAAGGGCCGTTTAGAGTCTGGCTAGGACCTGAGGTCATGGGGTAAATGAGGATGACCCAGGGAGAATCCTGCTGACCAGACAGAGGAGAGTGGGAGCTAAGGAGTGGGACCATTGCCCCCAGCTGGGAGGGAGACTGAGGGCCCAGGGAAGACTGTGTCAGAGTCAGGATGCATGGTGGTTGAGTACTGCTGGACTGGGGGCTATACAATGGCGTAAAGTGGGAGGGTAGACAAAGATGTCCCCATTAGAAATGAGGGAAGCAGGGACACTATTCATATGTACATTGTGATACAATTCGGCAGCTGCCTAAACTTTAATTCAGTTTAACAAATAATTGGATGCTTTATTCAGTGAAAGACTGTGCTAGGTTTATGGAGTGAGGGGATAAAGACATGAAGAAACACTTTCTGTCCTCAAGAAGTTTCCATTATAGCATCAAGGTTTGGCGACTTGTCATTGGACAGGGTTTAAGTATTTTAAGTGTTTTATATTTATCTGTATGATTTATGCTTCCTCAGTCTCTTGCTCCTATCAGGAAATGCTGAATGACTGTTCCGAGATTGATTGATTTCACCTACAGTGAGATGAATTCTCCTTAAGCAATTTGTGCCTGTCAGTAGATCAACTACGGTCCGTGAAAACTTGATTTGCTTAACCTTTCTTTGAAAGAAATAAAACTGTCTGGCATTGTAGTATTTGACAAATTACTAAGCTGCCTTGGTGCACTGCTATGCCATCACACAGGAGAGTGAAACATTTATAAGCTTACCAGCCTCCATTCTCCACTAACCCCAGTCAAAATGAGAGCCCGAGGAGCAGGACAAAAATAAGATGACATATTCTGGGCAGCAGAGCCGAACAGCTAATCCTGACGGCCCAGAAGGTCCACGGAGTGTTGCTGAAGGTGGAGGACAGAGTCATCACCCAGAAAAAGCAGAAATGAAGAACTATGAGAAAGCTGCTCCAAGCGGATCAAATAACATTACCAAGGAAGCATGGAGGCTGGGAGCGCCACGGGAAACACCTTACTGCAGCCCCCTGACCTGGAATAGGTGAAGAAACGGCCTCACTGGGGGAGTCAGGCTTCTATGCATTGGGCTTCCTGGTCTGTTCTCATTTTCCCTCTTGGGCATTTTCCTTTTTGCTCATCCCAACCAGACAGGAAGTGCCTTCAGGCCCTCCACCAGCCTTACATTTATTTGTGAGCCGTGTCATAAAGTTTGGAAAACTAGAAAAATACAAAGAAGAAATATGAAGAGAAAACCCCTCTCTCTGTGTTGTCTCTACAATCCTATGAGAACATTCCGGAATAATGCACTCATCCTGAAACAACCTAATTTTGGATCTAGGCAATCCAGCCCAACTCCTGATCCTAATATTCTGAAGATTACACCTGGATCCCTTGCCATGTATATATTTTTTTATTACATTCCCCCCACTCCCGCTTGCTCTTGCTGTGTGCCCATTCTCGTGTTCCTCTCTGTCTTCTTTGTCTCCCCCCGTTGTGGCGACATGCCGAGACCGGTCACCTCACAGGGGGCTTTGCCCTGCCTGTGGGCGGCTTCTGTTTCCATTCACGGCTGGCTTTCAGTTCGCGGGTGGCTGGCTGCGCTCTGTTCGCGGGCGACCTGCCCTGCCCGTGGTGGCTTTGCCCTGTCCGTGGCAGCTTTTTGCCCTGCCCATGGCGGCTCTGCCCTTCTCAAGGCGGTCTGCCCGCTAGGAGAGGTCCCCGGGAACCGATCCCAGGGCCTCCCATGTGGTATACCGGTGCCCCATCCACTGGGCTATACAGCCGGCCCCCATGTGTGTTTAAACACTCTAGTTAAAGCTGTATGGCTTTCCACTTCCACTGGCCCTGTCATCGCCATTGATACAATACACATTGGCTTAGAAACCAGGTGCCAAGAGCCGGCAAGACGGAGCAATGTTAGCAGGGTGTTTACCGAGGAGTTTTGGAGGGAGATGTTTGGAGTCTAACCTACCTCGTGGTAAGTATGTGAAGGAGTTTGATCCAACTTCTGTCTCTGTCACTTATTAGCTGTGTGCCCTTGGGTAAATCACTTAATGCCTTTGAGCCTCAGTTTCCTCATCTGGGAAATGGAGATATCAACGGCTACTATTTATTGGGTGTTATGTGCAGACAGTGTTCTAAGGCATTACGTGTATTTGCAGACTTAATCTTTATAATAACTCTAAGAAGTCATTTCCTTTATTAGAGTGATTTCATAGATGGAAAGACGCTAAGTAACTTGCGCCAGGTCACACAGTTTGTAAGTGGTGGAGCTGGGTTTGGAATCCAGGTAGTTTGGGTTCCTAAGTGCTGAACTACTACCACTGTGGTGCCATCCAGGGAGCATTAGAATATAACACCTGGTGCGCCATGGCATCAACCAGCCAGGGCTGGGCACCTGCCTATCAGAACAGATGCTGGCTGCGAACACCTGAGTGAGTCCACACCCCGGGTTTCTTGTGAGATTCAAATACTAACGTAGGTAAAGGACCTGGAGAAGGTTATTAATTTCCCTTCCCTTTCTCTGATGGTTAATTCCATGTGTCACCTTGCCTAGGTTATGGTGTCCAGTTGTTTGGTCAAGCAAGCACCAGACTGATTGTTACTATGAGGATATTTCAGACGGATTTAAAACATTAGTCAGTTGATTGTATCTACGGCCGACAATCAACAAGGGAAACCGCCTTCAGCAATGAGAGGAGTCTCTTCATCTAACCAATTGGAGGCTTTAAAGGGAGAATTGAGGGTGTCAACAGTCACAAAGAATTTCTATCTCTATCTCAGCCAGCCCACTTCTGGGAAATTTAACATCACCTTCATTGGAATTTCCAACTTGTGACCTGCCCTACAGAGTTCCGACTTGCCCATCTCCATGGTTTTGGGTCAATTCCTAGAATAAAGCTCTCAGTATTTACATATATACATCCTGCTTTTTTCTGTTTCTCTGGAGAACTTTGACTAATATACTTCTTTTCAGTTTTGACTTTCTTTCCAGGAGTGTTTGATTCCTTTGGACCCTTCAGGTTAAGTGGTAAACAACTTGGCAGAGGATGGGTTGCAGTTTGCCAGAACTGCTATGTTCACTATCACACACAGGTTGGCTTAACAACAGGAATTTGTTGGTTCACGATTTCGGAGGCCAGAAATCCAAAATCAAGGCATCAGTGAAGCCATGCTTTCTCTCCTAAGTTTGAAGCATTCTGGTGCTGGCCTGCCACTTTCCTTGGGTTTCCTTGGCTTAGCAGTTCTGCCTCCTGTCACATGGCCATCTCTCTATCCTTGTGGCCATTCTTACCGTTTTTGCTGACTTCTGGCTTCTTCCTGTGGCTTTCTCTGATTTACTGCATTTGAAATTCCACTCCATAAGTTCTCCAGTCATTCTGATTAAGATCCATCCAGATTCAATTTGGCCACACCTTAACTAATAACAGCCTCTTCAAAAGGTTCTATTTACAAAGGGTTCACACCCATAGGAATGCAGATTAAATCCCCAACAGAAAATCTCCCTGTAACTCATGATAAATGTATACAGAGTTTTTACATTCATTCATTCATCCCTGCGACCGTTTGTCCATTAAATACTTTTGAGGACCAACTCTCATAAATGCACAATGTGCAGATATTCTAGGGGATTCAGAGATGAGCCTTCGTGCCCTCAAGCAGCAACAGTTTATTAGGGAGATCAACAAGACAGACAACCATGGTAACAGGTGGGATACAGTGAGGAGAAGAAATCCCCATCAGCTGGGGGATCCAGCACACCGTGTAAAGAGTGGAGACGATTTGATGGTCAGTGGGACTCATCCCCCCAGGGTGTAAAGTGCCTACAACTTTACAGACCTGTAGACAAACAGTCGGCCATCAGGAGGCACACAACACTGGACACAGTGGCCCCATCTACCAGCAGGAGGCCTGACACTGGACACGGCACCCATCCAGCCAAGCTCCTGAGAAAGCCCAGAGGGACAGTTTCCTTTGCATTTGAGCAGCAGACCAGCCACCTGAGTCAGAGGGAGCCGTTCTTGAGAGGAGCAAAGAGGAGGAGTGGCAGTGTTGCCCCAGGGATCACCCTCTGCTAAGGGCTAAACCATATTTCCCAACAGCTTTGGCTTCCTGGGCGATAACAGCAACAAGAGATGACAATGTGGAAAGCTGTCACTGACTAAAGCTCTTCGTCCTCAGACGGAGCTGTGTTTTCTACTGGTTTTAATTTTTAATGAGGTGTTGAGTGAGACTCATGTTTGCTCAGTGAATTGGTTTGAAATATAAATATATGTATGCAGTCAGTGATAAGCTGTCAATCTTGATCATTCTCCCTCTCAACCCAAAAAATTCCCTTCAGGAAATTATTAGAATGAACTCCAACGGTCTGAGGACCCTAACGTCCTCTGCGGCAACTTCCTATCAAGCCTCAGTGAGGCTGACCAGAGGGTGAGCTCTGCACTAAGCTTTGATGTTCTGACAGACAAGGAGGGAGCCCAAAGTGTGCTCAGGACTTCATCTTATCTAAACTTGCCTGAACTGACTTGACACAGATCTTCAAATAGTTACTCAGCACCTACTATGTGCCTAGCTCTGTTCCATGTGCTGGGGATCAAAACGGACAAGATGGTCATGGCACCTTATGGACTCTAGAGTCTAGAGGACTGGAAATGTCCCATCAGTGTATGAGGGAATATTTTGTAATCCAAGGGTCCGCAACCATTTTTGTGGGAAGGAGCTATTTCTTGTTTTCCTTGAGGCTGGAAATCACATTGTTAGGAGGGACCCATTAACTCCTTACGTGGAGGAGGAGTGGTTATGTTGAAAAGAGTCCTAGATGTGGATAAATAGGAACCCTTGTACATTGTTGGTGAGGATGTAAAATGGTACAGCTGCTGTGGAAAACAGTTCTGTGGTTCCTCAGAAAGTTAAAAATAGAATTACCATATGACCCTGCAATTCCACTTCTTAGGTACAGGCATGCCTCATTCTATTGTGCTTCACCTTATTGTGCTTCTCAGAGGTTGAGTTTTCTACAACTTGAAGGTTTGTGGAAACCATGTGTTGAGCAAGTCTATAGGGCCCATTTTTCCAACAGCAGGTGCTCACTTGTGTCCCATGTGTCACATTTTAATTAAGATGTGTATATTGTTTTTTAGACATAATGGTTATTGCACACTTAAGACTACAGTATAGTGGAAATGTAACTTTTACATTTACTCCAAAAAATTCATGTGGCTCACATTATTGCAATGTTTGCCTTATTGTGGAGGTCTGGAACCACAGAATCTCTGAAGTATGCCTCTATATGCCCCAAAGAACTGAAAACAGGGACGCAAACAGTTTGTACATCAATGTGCACTTGAACGTTTGTACACTGATGTTTATAGCAGCATTGTTCACAATAGCCAAAAGGTAGAAGCAAACCAAATGTCCATCAACAGATGAATGGATAAACAAAATTTGATACATCCATAAATGGAATATTATTAGGCCATAAAAAGGAATGAAGCTCTCATAGGTGCTACAACATGGATGAACCATGAAAGCATCATGTTGAGTGAAATAATCCGACACAAAAGGGCAAATATTGTATGATTTCACTCATATGGAATATCTAGAATAAGCAAATTCATAGAGACAGAAAGTAGATTACAGGTTACCAAGGCTGGGGGATAAATTGGGAAGTTAATGCTTAATAGGTACAGAATTTTTGTTTGGGGTAAGGAAAAAGTTTTGGTAATGGATGGTGGTAACTGGAGCACAATGCCATGAATACAATCGATATCACTGAATTATACACATATAAGTGGTTAAAATAGAACATTTTGTGGGCTGTATATATATTATTGCAGGAAAAATTTAAAGAAAGAGAAAGCGTACATCTAGAGCAGGAGGGAGGACACTTGGCCAAAGTGTCCTCCTCAGAGGCTGCCTAGAAAGAGGGTCATGGCCAACTCGAGGCTGGCTTTGAAAGGAATTGTTCAACATCCTCTTACTGACAGAGAGGACTATTCTAAAGGGAGAGAGACAGAAGTCTGAAGAAGAAAGCTGGGACCTGTATCCCCCATGTGCTGACTGAGATGATCTCATGTCAGTGAGGAACTTCCAGGCTCTCCTCGGGTCCATTTATGTGGAGGGGAAGAGCTGATAAACTCGGACACACTAAGTCAGCAGTAACTTATTGAGTAGCAGTCCCCCAGTGTTTGCACTTCCAAGAATATGTGCAATGTACAGCCCAAAGTAATCTCAGACGGTGAACATTCTGGTTCTTTGGCACCTGGACATATGAGGTACCAATGGCTGAGGGGCCTCCCAGGCCCTCATGTCGTTTTGTTAGGCAGCTGCAAACTCTATTCCTAAAGCTGGGCCTCTTTCTACTTGAGCTCACAAGTCCACAAAATCCTTGGTGGGGCTTATTAATGCACTGAGCAGAAAAACTGGGGAGCCAATTAGAAATGTGCTATTAAATCAAAACATCTTCTCTACCACATCACATTCCAGCTACATGCCCTGGTCGTCAGAGATTATAAACAATTTATCCCAGATGCGCATTTGTTTAATTCACATTTGCTCTTGATAACACATATACTACTATTTGGATAAAAGAAGGAGAATGAAAGGAAGCATTTTTGTAAATAAATTTAAAATTTTTATATTTTTATAGATTCCATATATTTTACTTTGGACCTTTCTTAGAAGAGAAGGCAGAGTTTAAGATGCAAGTGAGGGAATGGCATATTAGCCTAGCCTCCTTCAGGTTAATTTCCCCCCTCTCTATGTCTTCAACTAGTATTAGGGTTTGGGTGTTGTCCCTCATAAAATGGATTAATTGATAAACCTCATATTGTCAAATTCACCATCAGCAAATTGAACCATCATTTTCTACTGGGGTATACAATATGAGAATGCAATCAGTTAATTTATATAATTAGCTGATTGCTCCTACAATTAGCCAATTTATGAAAACCATGATTTCTCCCAATGAAAGTTAAGTCTGCCTGCCACCATCTGACCCAAAAGACTGAGCTTCCGCTAGGCTGGGGTGTGATAAATAATAGGAATGAGTAGCTGGAGACAATTCCAGCTGCTACAAAAACTCACTTAGGAAAACCAGTTGCTTGGAAAACAGGAATGCTGCTTTAGTTCTCGGTGGCAGTTACAATTCTGACTGTGACTAATATCAGGCTGAATAGCTCAGAAAAGCACAAACAAAATGGTAAGGAAGAAGATCTCCCACCCTCAGGTGGACTTGGCTGTGGTCACAGGGCTGAGGCGTGAGAGTCCCTGAACACCCTCTCATCTCATGCGTTGTTGCAAAATAGTGTGGGCTTCAGTATTAGATGAGACTGCGATTAAATCCAAACTCTATCACTCACCTGCTGTGACCCTGAGTTACGTGCCCCAGCATCCCTGAGTCTCAACTTCCTAGTCTTGACATGGAGAAATAATATTTACCTGCCAAGTTTTTTGGTTTTGGTGGATGAAATTTTTCAACAACAAATATTAGTCTCCATCCACACTGGACATAATCAGCCTGTTGCTGGAAATTGTCCTAAACCACTCAAACATAGGATGACCCAGTGGTGGTGACAAAGGGAGGGCTTAGGAGGAGGATGCTTTGGCACCCCTATCTCTACTAGCCCTCCCCCCACCCCAGATATCAACAATGATACAACAAGCATTAATAAGCAACAAGTCTGCTGACTTAAGGGCAATTAAAACACAGCCCCTTACAAGTCACCAGCAATCCCTCCTAACTTCCAGTCAGAATGTCCTCCTTAAGAAATGTGAAGGTACCAGGGGTCAAGAGGATTTGGGGATTAGAAGAGAAAACAGACCCTAGAGACTGTTGGGATTTGAGGGAACTCAGTAACTAGTGCTCCTTCTCTCTGGCCATATTCTGAATCCGTTAAGACATGCAGCAAAAAACAAAGGCAGATGGGAGATGACAGCATTCCCATTTGTGCCTGCTACAAGTTGATGTTGGAGAATGTGGCTTATTTCAGCAAGCAAGTGGGTTTCCCAGTCCCAGGGTTGCTGGACACACCCATTCAGTCACAGGCAACCCTGGGAGCCGGCAGGCCTCCCCTGCAGGAGCAAGCCTTTCCACAGCTCAGCTTACTCCATCCCTTCAGGGGAGGAGCAAGTGAGGGGGCCAGAAAGAGATCAGCAGTGTTGCTCAAATAGGGCTCACCTGGCAGGGAAGGAAACTTCAGGAGTGGGGAAGAAGCATCCCCTGTGAAAAGAAATGAGAGTGTGAGTGGGGCTCATGGTACTATGAAGACTCATTGAAATGGCAATTTTATTAGTTCTTGTTGGAATTAAATCAACTCATTTTGTGACAGTCTTTCTTGTGCTGGTCAGATATTTATCTTGCCCTTTTTATGTCTTTGATTAATAAAAGAATTAAATAGCCAATATATTATTATTTAATAAAAGTGCTTTGTTAGGTAAGGTTTTATAAAACACAGGGCCCAGGAGTACATGACAGCACACAGGTTGGAAGTCTCTTTTGGGGATACTGGGAAGGGTGTTCAGTGGATGCCTTAGGCTTCTGAACTCTGTTACTGCCATTCAGGCTGTTTTGAGTTTTTTGCTCTCAAGGAATAAAAAGTACAAGGGCATGAAAGTTATTCATCAGATTTTAAAAAAACATTGTATGAAACCTAGTTGCTCACAATCAAACCTTACGTCAGTTTCTAGACATTTGAATGAAAAGCATGTGGTGAGGTCTGGATGTGACCAGTGGAGGCCAAGTGGCTGGGCATCAAGGGGTCCTTCGTCGTGGAAGGACGTGGTCCCTTCTACAGGGTCTGGCCCAGAGCCATCCGCAGGCTCACTACTGAGTTAGTTTGTGAGTAAACAGAAATGGTAGACCTGAGCTAGGTACTGAGAACAAAGAATAAACAACACAGACCCAGCTCCTTACCTGGCCGAGCTTACCTCTTTGTTGGCATGCATAAGCAAGCAGAGAATTTCCACTCAGCTATGTGAGTGCAGCTATAGAGGGAAAACAATCCACCGAGGCTCGGTGGTGGCAGTGGGGAGGGTTGTCAGGTAAAGTGTTCTAGAGGAAGGAGGATCAATGGTGAGGGAATCTGGGATAGACATTGCCAGAATTCACTCAATCTCCTCTTTCTATGCTTCCTTTGCTGACCTAACCCATCTAGTGAACGAAACCCGATTCCTTCAGCTCCTTTAATGCCAGTTATCTTGCATTAAAACAAAAACCAAACAACCCAAAGTTCCAGAAAATAGTCTCCACCCAGTGACGATATCCTGTTACTATTAGATTCAATTCTTTGGGAGTTTGATGTTTAATATTTTAAATTATAATAAATCACCACCAATTATTTCAAATTTTGATATCTATTAATGAGTCAAACACATTTAAACATCTGATTTCTTAACACAAAGCATGTTTCTCAAAATATCAAACAGACAAGCTTTACCTTCTGAATTCATTCATATGCTTTGATTGAAAGAAATAGACAAGAGCTCAGGCTAGCTGAAGGAAGAAAAGGAAACAATGACTTTGTTATGAGGGCTGTGTCATGAACACAAAAGCTGGAATGCAGCGATGCTTCAAGAAGGGCCTCAAACCACAGACCGCGAAGTCAACAGACCTCTATTTCTCCACCTTTATTCGCTACCACTCTGCATATGGTTCTCCCTCTCTATGCACTGGCTTTCCTGTGTAATATGGCTATCCTACAGCTCGTGAGTGCGCATGGTACAGTTCTAACCACACGTAGAGACTAATGGGCAGAATGTGAAATCCTATTCCAAATTCCCAGAGGCATCTGCACTGATCCAACCAAGGGCGAATGGAAAGTGGGGCTGCGTTAGTCAAGGTTCTCCCGAGAAACAGAACAGACAGGATATATATGTTTGTATGTATGCATGTCCATATATATATTTGATTTATTATAAGAATTGGCTCACACGACTGTGGGGATTGGCCTGTAGGGCAAGATTGCTGAGGAAAATCTCCTTTGCTGATTGTAGATATAATCAGCCATAGATGTGATCAACTGACTAATTATTTAAATCCTTCTAAAACAGCCTCGTAGTAATAACCAGGCCAGGGTTTCCTTGACCAAACAACTGGGCACCTTAACCAAACCAGGATGAAATTAACCATCACAGGGTCC
>PVKH010044561.1:0-10593 GCA_004027955.1 Chaetophractus vellerosus | reverse complement strand
ATTTACAATTTCTTCAGCATATTCTCCCAGTGTCTTCTTAATATCCTTAATCTCTTCCTTCACTTCATTAAGTTGATTCATTATGTTTGTTTGGACAATTCTGATTAGTTGTTCCATGTCCTGTGTCTCCTCATGGTTTTTAGTTTGTTAATTGGACTTAGCCATGTCTTCCTGTTTCTTAGTATGGCTTGTAAATTTTTGTTGGTGTCTAAGCATCTGTTTATCTTGATGAGTTTATTCAGTTGATTAGTTCTCTCTCTAAGGTTTTATTTTGTTGTTGTTGTTGTGTGTGTTGTAAGGTTTCACTTTGACACTTCATTCCTCTTGTTTATTTCCTTGAGATTGTCTATGTTACCTTGAGGGAAAAAAATTAGGACCAGAAAAAAAAAGACTCAGGAAAAGAAAAAGAAAACTGGTAAGAATAATTGTAAAGGGCAGAAAAGGAACCAGAAAATACCTAGGAAAATGAATAAGAATAATAAAGTGGAATCCATACAATGAAATGAGGAACAGAATAGAGAAAAATATATAGAATGAATTAAAATGCCAGAATGGTGATAAAAGAGGAAGAGAAAAAAGAAAAGAGAGAAAGAAAAACAGTAAAAAAGAGATAAAACAGAAAAAAGGAGAGAAAAGCAAAAACAAGAAAAATTGAAGATCAAACAAAAATAGTTGGAATGAAAGAACAACAGAAAAAAAGAAGATTGAAAGATGAAGGAGACAAAAGAAATAGCATAGGTAGAAAAAATCAGTAGGCAACAACAAAAAAGAGAAAGAAACAGGGATATAAAGAAAAGGGGAACACAACAAACCAGGAGAAAGATAGTAGCAACTACTTTTTAAAAAGGGGAAAAAAAGAAAAAGACAAAAATACACATGGAAAAACAGCCTTCCTTCTTAGACCCTTAATGATCTTCTCAGGCTGCAGATGTTTATTAATCAATCACCCTATAGCCTGCCTTCTGCAGGTTTTGAACCAGGTTTTAGTGACTAAAATAAGCAAAAATGTAAAAGGGATCCTTTAAAAAGAGAAAAAGAAAGAGATTTAAAAAAAGCTAATGCAAAAAGAATGTCTATATGTTCCCTGTCAAAGTTTCAGCTGGATGTCCAATAACCTGGAGTATCACCTCTCTAAGAGGAGCTAGGACTCAAACCAGGGAGCTTGTATTGTAATGCAGGAATTCTTCCACTAAGCTAAAGTGTCTCCTTTGGTTACTTAACCTTTCAAAAGGCTATCTGTCCCCTTTCTCTTGGACAGGTTAGATACCTTGCAAGTTGCCAGAATCCTGCTGATTAGGCACCTGTCTGTCTCTGACTCTTCTCTAATCCTCTCTTTCCCTGGGTGTCTGGTTGTGACAACATGCCTGAGGAGATCCCCCTTCCCTTTCCCTGTTGAGTCAGGGTCCCTTCTAATATTCAAAGAGGGTTCAGCTGGCCGAACTCACTGCAAAGAAGCCACTCTCCAGCCTTCTAGAAACCTCTCTCTCTCAGGGAATCTAACCTTGTACTCCTTTAAGAGTAGCGGCTTGACCTAGGCTATTTGTCCTGAGAGCAGGGTATATGTGCCACGTCCAGCCACCGTGGCAAGCAACTCATGGTTTTCCTTTGGCTTCTTTATCTTTCCAGTACCTTCTTAGATGACTCAGAGCACCTTTGCATTCTATATATATCCAAAGCAGCTGACAGGGAAGACGACTTCTGCTCTCCACTCAGTTAGATGCAATTCGCCAGTTTTACCCTCACTTAATATCTTGGTGGTGAAGGAGGGGAGCCTACCCCAGATGCTGGGAGGTTTAATAACCCACAATTTGTTGTTTTGACTTCTTCGTCTCCCTGTCCCTCACTATCCCGGGAGTTGTGAAGCTGGGTCATGATCTACTGTACCCTAAAGAGGTCCCCAAGGCAGCCTTTGGCTCTTTCTCTGTTGTTTTAGTGGGAGTTGAGCATTATCTGCTTAACCTGATGGTCATGTCCCCACAATTCCCCTCAATGGTTTCATAGATCTCTATATCCTTTAAACAAATTTTCCCAATACCTCCTTAGTATTTTCAACAATTACTGAAATAATTTCACTGATCAGGGTGGCAATAGGCACCTGATAGGTATTAAATGAATTATTCTATGTTTCTTAATAATTAATAGTGCATAGCATAGTGCAGAAGAAGTAAATACGAATAAACTTTTAGGTATTCTAAAGAGAAAAAAGTAAAAATATTCTCTTGATTATTCAAAAAATATTATTTTTATCATTTAACCTTGAAAAATGGGAAAGTTCATGAAAAATATGGATATTCATAACAACCCTGAGGTAAAGAAATATATTTATTTCCCATTGGTAGATCATAATGTCAAGATGGTTTAATTATTTGCTTGTAGAATTTACCTCAAGCCTACTCAATGGAAGAATATCTTTGGAAATCACAAATCTGACATGGGTTTGATTTCCATGTTATATAAAGAGATCACACAACGCAACAATGAAAAGACAAGCAACAAAATTTTAAAATGAGCAAATGAATTTAATAGCCATTTTTACAAAGAGGAAATGCAAATGGCCAAAAAGCACGTGAGAAGATGCTCAACATCACTATCTAATAGGGAAATGCAGATCAAAACTACAATGAGATATCACTTCACACCTTACAGAATGGCCATTATTAAAAAAAAAAACAAAACCAGAAAACTGCAAGTGCTGGAGAGGATGTGGAGAAATACGAATACACCTTTACTGTTAGTGGGAGTGTAAAAGGTTGCACCATCTGTGGAAGATGGTTTTTGCAGTTCTTCAGGATGCTAAATATAGAACTGCCATATAATCTGGTAATCCCTTTACTAGGAATATATTTTGAAGAACTGAAAACAAGGACATTAACAGATATTTGCACATCAGTGTTTGTAATGGCATTATTCATGGTTGCTCAGAGATGGAAACAACCTAAATGCCCAGCAACAGAAGAGTGGATAAAGAAAATGTTGTACATACATAGAAGGGAATTCTATTCAGCATAAGAAAAAATGAGCTGAGGAAGCATGTGACAACATGGATGAACCTTCTGGATAATATGTTAAGTGAAACAAGCAGAAAAAAAAAGGAAGAATATGTAGTTAAAATATAGAGTATATGTCAGTAGGAGACAGAAAGTGGGTTGAGAAGGTGGAGCTTATGGTGAATGTATGTCGAATGTTTAATAAGGTTGATTGTAAAATGTGGTAATGGATAGAATTATACTCATTTAATGAGTATAACAAACACTGGTGATTTATAAACTTGATTGTGTATGGCTGAAAGGGTTAGTCTAGGGAGGTTAATGTTAATTGAAAGTCAGCTGGAAGATAATCTAGGGACTGTATAATGTAGTGGTTTGTGGTAGATGAGGATTGTGGTTAATAACATAAACACAAGAATGTTTTCCTACTACAAGTTGTTAAGAATACAGTGATATATGGGAAAAATGCAACTAATGTAACTTATAGACTATACTTAACATTATTACTGTAATAAATTCATAGTAAGGGCTAAAAGGTCAATGCTGAAGGTCAAAACAAGGAATATGGGGTATAGTTTTATGAGACATTATGATGGTTAGGCTAATGTGTCAACTCGGCCAGGTAATTGTGTCCAGGTATTAGGTCCAGCAAGCACTGGGATAATTGTAATACAAGAGCATTTATGGACTTTGATCGCCAGTGAGTTTACTGCATGGATGGCTGATTACATCTGCATCAATCAGGGAAATTGGATCAAGAATAGATGACACTTTTATCCAATCAGTTGACTGCCTTAAAAGGGAAGTGATATCAACATTCAGAGAGAATTTCCCAGGTCCTCATTTGACAGTCAACTTCTCCCCGAAACTCATCAAGGACCCTTCATCGGTCTTTCATCGGAGCCTCTGGCTTGCAGCCTGCCTGTGGAACCTGGACTTGTGCATTCCCACGGTCATGTGGGAGACTCTTATAAAATCTTACATTATTGACAGATGTCTCTTGTTGATTCTGTTTCCCAAGAGAACCCTGATTAATACAGATATGAATATGATTAAACATTTTTTCTTCGTTTTCATTAACAAGAAGACCTTAATCATATCATTTCATCAATCTGTGCTCATTTATGTATCTTTCTGAGTACTGGGAATGCAATTGAGTTTGTTTTTAGGATTAAATGAGATAAATGTGCTTGTACAGAATCTTTTCAAGTAATGCTTCCATAATTTGTTAAGCTTCCTTTTGTCTGTTATTTTGTTTTTTTGAAATTGTAATAAAAGTTACCTTTGGAAAAAGAATTTAGTTCAAAAATAAGATAAAATGGTTGACCAAGAAGAGAAATAGACCTCTAGCTTTGATGAGTCAGATAAAGGATCAAATAATTTGAGAAAAAAAACAATTACACATTTCTTTTGATATAAAAAAACTTAGAAAGCAAACAGAGCTCACTTTGTTACCAACAGCAAAATAAAAAAACATAATGCAAAAGGAATGAACTTACATCATAGATAAATGGTGACACAGTTTGCTAATGCATCCTACCTTTCTGTTGAGACTGTATATCTGAATAATGGCTCTCCAAGCTGTCCACATCTCAATCCCTGGAAACTGTGGAAGTTAGTTGTATGGCAAAGGGACTTTACAGATAGATGCAATTGAAGTTCTTGACATGAAGTTCTAGATGGACCTCAAATGGAATCATAGATATCCTTCCTTATAAGAGAAAGACAAAGGGAGATTTGATGACAGTGAAAGAAAAGGCACTGAAAACACAGAAACAGAGAATGGAGTGATGTGGCTAGCAGCCAACAAATGATGCCAGCCTCTAGAAGAAGAATCGGCAAAGAATATGTTCTCCATGGAGCCTCCAGAAAGACTGAACTTTTACTTACACACTGATTTCATCCCCTAAAGAATCATTTTGGCCTTCTGATCTCCAGAACTGTAAGAGCTTAAATTTGTTCTGTTTTAAGCCACAAAGTTTGTGGTATATATTATAGCAGCAGTAGGAAACTAATATACCCTGAATCAGATACCATGCAGGTTTTACTTAAATCTAAACCTTCTTGGGGCAGCAGAATTAGCCAAAATTTAACTCAAAAAGAAAAAAGGTAGTCATACCCATCGTTAGTCACATTTGACTTTAAGAAGGCAGTTCCATATGTCGACAATAATTGATTCTGGAGGCCATGGAAAAGAGAAGTGGCAAGTGGAGAAGGCAAAGCCTTCAACCATTCACTCAACAAGTATTTATTAAAGAGCCAGCACTAATCTAAGGATACAGTGGGGAAAAATCACAGAGAAACCTTGATCTTGTAGAAATTACAATCTAGAACTCTGACTCTTCAATAAATGTTGTTTTAAAAGCATGAAATGGTCCCTGCTTAATTTTCTTGTTAAATGGATAGTAATGAGAGAGGAAACATAGATTAAAGTTGCAGGTGCATTTGATAATAGGTTTTTCTGTGATCCTTGAACTATGAGTGGAATATAATTTCTATCAATTAACCAGAAATAGTCTATAGGCTGGCCAAAAGCAAATGGCATTAATGAAATCTATTTCTATCCAGATATCTGTTTCAGTGTGAGATAGCTTATAATGAGACTTAAAATCGGCTTTGGGAATTTGGTATCTAGGAGGACTTTATAAATGATTTATATGGTTTGTTCATAGTCTCTCAGTGGTGATCTATTAAAACTAGCCCTTGATTTATCATTGTGTCTCCGAAGCCAGAGACACCCCCTCCTCTGAATTATATTGCCTAAGTGGAGTCATTTTCAGAAAGAATTGCTTTTTAAATGCTTTAGTTTTAGTGATATTGATTGTCATTCTAGTTTTCTTATGTACTATGAAAGAAATTGAATTGCCCTACAGCTCAAGTCTCTCATATGCAATATTCTAACCTCCTTTACCTCTCCTCCAAAGTGAAATCTATTATACTGTGATAAATTCTTTAAATGAATATAAAGAAAAAATGGAGAAAGCATATTTTGGTTTAAATATATATATTAAACTACTGAACTTTTTCTTTAAAGCAATGCTAGATGGAATAATAACAAATGCGTATTTGGGGATTCAGGTGACTTGGTAGAAATCATAACTACAATTTTATACTATTAAACATAATAATGAGAGTAAAAGGTATTATTTTGCTTTTGGTTTTCATTTCAAATGTAAACATTTTCAACTACCATAAGAAATTTCAAGAAAAAATCTTCCTGATAATTTTAGAGCTTCAATTGGAATTTGACATGATGTCAAGAAACTGGAGGAGTCTAAGGTACGAGTGAATCTATGTGTGAGAAAAAACAATAGAGGGAAAATTTAAGTTTGCTGAAAAAAGAATGCACAAAAAAACTCTAACAGAAAAACTATCATAATACTTAAATTTATTAAACACTGTATGTCCTAACTGAAGCCTATCTATAATGATAAGTTTATTCAATATGTTTCCTAACTTCAAAAATTAAATAATTAGAAAATTTTTACACCTTAAATGGGAAGTTTGGCTGGGAATGAGGAGTACAGGGAAATGGGTCATTTTCTACATGTATCTCTCAATCTTTTTATACATTAATTTTTGCTTTCCTTTGGTCTGACAAATAGCATGATGCTTTCTATCTGTTTATCAGATTGAGTCTAGATTCAACAATTCAGTATAACAGGATGTACAAATTACATGTGTCTGTGTGTGTACATGATATCTAAGTTTTAAAATGTGGAAATGAGAAATGTGATATCCAAATATTGTTATAATTTCCATAATAAAAAAAAGAAATAAAATTTTGGAGGTTTCTCATGGCTAAATGAAATCAAGTTATTGAAAAATGTAAATACAAAATATATTTAAATATGTAATAGGATAATCATGATACAATGATACTATGTTTTATAAATTATGCACATGTGTAACAATGTGTAATCTCTCCAATACAATAAAAGCATGTCATATTAAATAAGTATTCATTAATATATTAAAGATATTACTATTTACTTTCTAAGAAGCTTATTAACCATAGTATATAAGCTAATCTGCATTTATAGCAATGTTTACACCTCACTTCCTTGTATTATCAACATTACCTAAATATACTTTATTATTTCAAGATGAACCAATCAGTAAGACAACAAATAAGAATTAAAGTTGGAGATGTGTCATTTAACCACCAAGAAGTTTTTGGGCTAGTGGCTGCAAATCTCTTGCAAAGTTTAGAATCAACCTTCCTGGAAAAGTTTATGAAAAAAGAATAGTTTCTTCCTTTATTTCTATAAAGTTTACATTTATCTGACTACAAAAAAGTAGAAGATTGGTCAGTGTTTTTTTAAGATTTCTTTGGTTTTTTGAAAATATATTTTTATTTTTAAAGAAGGTTTAGATTATATAAATGTTACATCAAAAATACAGAGGATTCCCATATGCCCCACTCCTTCTGACCTCCCGCACATTCCTGCATTAATGTCTTTCATTAGTGTGGTACATTTGTTACAATTGATGAACACATATTAAAGTACTACTACTAACCATGGAATATAGTTTACACTCTGCCACACATGATTATATAGGTTTGGACAAAATGTGTAATGGCCTGTATCCATCATTGCAATGTTATGCAGGACAATTCCAATGTCCAGAAAAGGCCGCATGTTACCTCTTTTCTTCCTTCTTCCTCCCCTTAGAACCTCTCATCGATACTGTCTTTACATCAATGATACAGGTCCTATTTTGAGATATTTTAAATTGTTTTTCTAAAGAAGGAAAAAAAATTTAAAATTTCAATAAAATTTTAAAAATATTTAATGTCTCACCCATATAATACAGCAGAGTGGAAAATATTACCTGTCTTATAGACTGGATATAAGAAGAAATAGAGCACTTAAGAAGAGTCTATTTTATAACTCTTGGTGCATCACAGATAACAGTTTACTTTGGAGATGGAGTCTGTTTCACTATATATTGTTTTTTAGACTGAAAATATATTATTAAAAAGAATATGTGATAGAAAATTGTAAATGTACTCAAATCTTCTATATTCTATTTTCCCCTAAATGTTCCATCAAGTAATGAGAAAGAGGAATAAAAATTTCCCATGTATATTTCTATATTTTTATATGTCTAATTTAATGTTTGTAGATTTTGCTTTGTGAATTTTAATGCTCTGTTATTAGTCATATATCAGTTCATAATTACTTTTTATCTGGGGCTACTCAATCCTTATCATTTTATGAAAATGTATATTTAACTATGGTGATAGTTTCTTGAAATCTCTTTATCTGATATTAATATTCTGCTTCAGTTTTCATTTATTTAATTTTTTCATAATTCAGGTTTTCTATCCTTTCATTTGTTCAAACTATCTTCATAGTTAATGTATGTCCATTGAAGATATCATAGAGTATCTTTCCTTTTTAACAGTTTGACAATCTCTTCTGTTAAGTAAGCATATTTAGTTCTTTTATGTAATTATTGCTATGTTTGGATTGAGACTTTCTGTTTGACTTTTCTCTACCATCTGATTTTTGATAATCTGTTTTTCTATTCCTAAATTAATTTTCAGTGTCCAAATTAAAAAATTCTTTAATATATTTTAACTAATCCTTATTTTTATTATTTATGTGCTTTCTGTACAGGTTAAAATATGTATTAATTTAACAGAGCAAAATTAGACTTAATATTGTACATGATATAAAATGTATAAATCTTGCAATATTATACTTCCATTTCATGTCATTTTGTGTTAATTTATCAAATTTATTACATCTATGTTCATGTAAAACTCACATATTATGCTTATTGCTATATACATCAATTTGTCTCTTAAAGAATATAAAATTTTTAAAATATACATATTTTTAACATTGTACCCATTTACGATTTTTCTAGTACTCTATAATTCTTCTGTAGATCAGGGTTCCTCTGTAATTTCAATTTTCTTCAGCCTAAAGAACTTTCTTAAATATTTGTTATAATATAATACTGCCAGTGGCAAATAACCACATTTAACATCTATTTTAGAGTGTCCTTATTAACCTTCATTTTTGAAGTTTTTGTTCAATATAGGATACTTGGTTTTTGTTGTTGTTCGTTTTTTTTTTTTTTACTGGTTCCCCTTACATCTGACATTTGAAAAATGTATTCTTCTGACAAATATTTTCTAATAGATTGTATCACTATAATTGCCATCATTCCTTTCTAAAGAATTTGTGCTGATTCCCTCTGATTCACAAAAGATTGACCGTCATTTCCACAGACTGTGTTTTTTTATTTATCCTCCTTGAATTTCTTGAATGTTTAGATCTCTAAAGTATATTTGTGGCATTGTTTCTTTAGTTTTATTACTTTATTTCTTCTTTTCTTTTTCATAATCACCTATTATGACTATATTTGACTGCTTGATATTTACACACACATCTCTGTAGCTATGTTTATCTTTTTTGGTAAATTTTTCTATATAATAATTTTAGATTTTAGAAAAATAGTATTGAGAAACCCTATACAACCCACACTCAGTGTCCAAGTATTGTTATAATTTCCATAATAAAAGAAAACAAAGAACATTTTGGAGATTTCTTATGGTTAAATGAAATCAGTCATTGGTATGGTTCATTTTTATAAATATTGATCTAATATTGATACATTATTATTTACTAAAATTCTCATTCATATTTCCTTATTTTTACCTTATATTTCTTTTTTCTTACAGAATATCATATTACATTTAGTTACCTTATATTTTTAGGCTTCTCTTAGCTTTGGCAGTTTCTTATATTTCCCTTATTTCTGACGACCTTGACAATTTTCAGGAGTAATGGTCAGGTATTTTCTAGGATGCCTCTCAATTGAAAATTTTCTAATGTTTTTCTCTTGATTGTGCTGAAGATATGTTTTTGGAGGAAGACCGTGGAGATCAGATGCCTTTTTCATCACATCATATTAAGAGTACATTCTATGAATATTACTTATCAATATTGATGCTAAACTTGGTTATCTGACTGAGAGAGTGTTTGTCAGTTCTCCACTGGAAAGTGTCTTTTTACCCATTCCTTACTGTGCTGTTCAGAAGGAAGCTATTGTGCACAAATTACACTTCAACATCAGCAAATGATACTCCCTTTCCTTTAGGGCAGTCTCTAGGTAAATAATTTGGAATTTTTATGCAGGAAAGATTTGTATATTCTCCACCATTTATTAATTCAAACATTTATTTATATCATATGGATTCATGGAGATTTATTTTATACTATAGGTTATAATCTAGTTCTACTTTTTTTTTTGGACAAATTAGTTCAGATTTGGCCATTAAGAGTTCTTTTGATTAGCCTATCTCCCTTTGACTTATCTTCATCATTTTCCCTTTAACACTTCTTCACTTTCTGGCACTAAAACATGTTCCAGACTTATTTCCTCACCCAGTCCCTTGGTTAGTCTTTTCACCAATGAAGTCTGGATACTTTCATTGGTAACAAATATCTGGGAACTAGGTGTATTCTTTGCTACAGGGGTGTCATCACTTTTATACTCAATCAGTTGTCAGAACAAGTGAATATGTGAATGTATATATATGCAAATGTCTAGAATGTTTCTACGTGTAAGCATGGTAAGCATCAAA
>PVKH010044560.1:0-10596 GCA_004027955.1 Chaetophractus vellerosus | reverse complement strand
TCAAAACTGTTTCCTTCAAAGGCCTTATCAAAAAGAACTTTAGGCTCCATATCACTATCAACAGTCTCTGCAAAGCAATCTAGGCCTTTTCCATCAAGCATTTCATAATTTCTCCAAAAAATACCCCTTACCCATTTATAAAACCGTTCCAACATTTTGGCAATTGCAAAAGGGCACTCACCCCACTCCTCGGTACCAACTCTGTTTTGGTCAGCCAAAGGTGTGCCTTTTGAAATATACCAAAGATTGGTCAGTCTTTATAAGGGGTATTTATTTGGGGTAGAAGCTTACAGTTACCAGGCCACAAAGCATAAAGTTCTTCCCTCACCCAAGTCCACGTGTTGGAATAAGATGGCTGCTGATGTCTCCAGGGTTCAGGCTTCTGGATTCCATGGTTCCCAGGGCTGCGTTTCTCTCTGGGCTTAGCTTGTTTCCTTCACGAGTTCAGCTGAAGACTATGAGACTCTCTGCATTGCATCTCTCCACAAGGCCAGCTGTAGCCTATCCGGCAAATGGCTCACTCCAGCATCAGAACTGCTTTTTCAAATCTCCTTCTCCAAAGCTCTGCTCTCAATCTGCTTCTCTCCATCTGCTTTTCTCTAATCTCTGCTTCTACTTGAGACCACCCCCACCGAGGGGTGGGGCTCAACATCTCACTGACGTGGCAATTAACACCCTACTCATAACTTCATCATGCCCAGATGAACAGATGAGCTTACAAACATAATCTAATTTATATTTTTGGAATTCATAATTAATTCAAACTCAAACCATCACACAATTAAATTTATTGAAAAAGATGATATATACATAATGTTTTTTAATTACACTAAGTGAGGTTTGTGTGATATATGCATACACACATTCAAACACAGATGATATACTACAAACTTGGGGAAAAATTTCATGTAGTTTTAAAAAAATCAAATTTGTGTGGTAGAAAAGTCAAACTAAAACTATGTTTAGAAAATAAAATGCAGAAATCAGTTTCTGTGGTTCTTCTATACTACAGCCCAACTCTCATTGGTGGAAATTCTTCATAATTTCTTAACTCAGATAAAATATTTTGCATTAAAAATGTAAAGTATACATTATGCCTTCTTTAAAAAGATGGCATCATTATATTCTAGTAATTTCTTTTCCCACTGGAAAGACTTAAATTATACAAGCAGAACGTGAACACCCTATGTAGAAGCAAATGAAGAAACCCTGCTGTGCCCTTTCCAGCTTTCCTTAACAGCACTGTTATTATTACTATCTTTTCCTTTCCTTGAAGAGTATCAGCTCTGTGTCCCACCTGAAAGAAAAACTCTTTTCATTGGTGCTGTATAAATAATGAAATTAAAAAAAAATTATAGAAAGCACAAAATGCTTAAATAATATTATTCAATGACCAAAAGTTTGTTAAATGAATAAATAAATAAAGTCTAGAACAAAGAAACATCTGCAGCATTAATTCTCAAGTTCTCAAATGTTCAATACTCTACAAACTCATATATTATATTTTAATACTCTGTAAAGATAATAGTGAATATTAGAAATTAAGGGCACATTTACAAGAAATATTAATAATTTGATTCAGTAAATATCAGCTTTTATATTAAGTACTCATTTTCCTTTACACACACTTACTAATTTGGCTTAATTTTTCTAGTTAAGGATTATGAGAAATAAGTCAATATCTTACACTAGGGGGATCCTACTTCCGGCTACCTGAACTAGTATCCTCAAGAAATGAAAATACATTTACTTAAATTTCTCCCATGAATGTTTAAATTTCTTAAATCTAACCTCTGTTTTTCATTGTTTGATGAACACTTGAGCTGCATCCATCTTTTGGCCATTTGTGAATAATGCCACTATGAATATCAATGTGAAAATATCCGTTTGAGTTCCTGTTTTCAGTTCTTCTGGGTATGTAAGTAATAGTTGGTTTGTTGTATCGTATGGTAATTCTACACTTAGCTTCCTAAGGAACTGCCAAAATGTCTTCCATCGTAGCTGCACCATTTTACATTGCCATCTTCAGTGAATTAATGTTCCTGTTTATTCACCTCCTATTCAATAATTGTAGTTTTTTGTGTTTTTTTTTCCTTTTTTTAATGGTGGCCATTCTAGTTGGTATGAAATGATTATTCATTGAGGTTTTGATTTGCATTTCCCTAGTAGCTAGTGATGTTGGGCAGCTTTTCTTGTGCATTTTAACCATTTGTATATCCTTTCTGCAGAAATGCCTCTTCAACTCTTTGGTCCATTTTTAAATTGGTTTGTTTGCCTTTTTTATTTTGAGTTGTAGGATTTCTTTATATATGCTGGATATTAAACATTTATGGATACGTTGTTTCCAATACCTATCTGACACTTAGCAGGATGTTTTTTCAAATCTTGACAGTCTTTTGATGCAGAAAAGTTTTTAATTTTGAAGAGGTACCATTTATCTATTTTATTTTTCTTTTGTTGCTTGTGCTTTGGGTGTAAACTAAGAATCCATTGCCTAACACAAGACCCTGAAGATGATTCCCTATGTTTTCTTCCAGGTCTTTTATAGCCCTAGTTCTTATATTGAGCCACCTTGAATAATTTTTATATATGGTGTGAGATAAGGGTCCTCTTTCATTCTTTTGGATAAGGATATACAGTTCTCTCCCACACCATTTGTTATAGATACTATTATTTCCCAATTGAGCAGAATTAGCAGCCTTGTCAAGCATCATTTGGCTAGAGATGTGAGGATCTATTTCTGAAATCTCACTTTGATTCAACTGGTTTATATATCCATTCTTCTGCCAGTTTCAAACTGTTTGACAAATCCAGCTTTCTAATTGATTTAAAGTCAGGGCATGTAAGTTCTCCATACACACTCTTCTTTTCCCGACTATTCAGGGCTACTTACCTTCAAAGGAAATTTGATTATTGGCTTTTCCATTTTTTCAAAATAAGTTATTAGGCATTAAACTGTCGCCGATAGCGGCTGGAAGCTCCCCTCCTGGGTCCCGGGCGCTCGGTGTGGTACTCATTCGCTCTAGTCCTTGTCATGCCCAAACCGATTGGAACTTCCTTTTTCTCGCTCGCCCGTAGCCGCGTAGCTGTGGCCCCATCACCACCTTCGAGGCTTTTCTGGTCCTGGGCTCCATCCTGAAGAAGGTGCTGGAGGTGCTCAAGGACATCATCATCGAGGCCTTCTGGGACATCAGCTCCAGCATTTTGAACCTGCAGAGCATGGACTCCTCCCACATCTCCTTGGTGCAGTTCACCTTGTGCTCAGAGGGCGTTGAAACGTAACGGCTGTGTCTGAAACCTGGCCATAGGTGAACCTCAGGAGGATGTCCAAAATAATATGTGCTGGCAGTCACATTACATTACATTAAGGTCTGAATATAAGGCAGATGTTTGAGGCACCAAATCAAGAAAACGTTTCAGACTATGAAATGAAGCTAATGGATTTGGGTGTTGAACAACTTGGAATTCTAGAATAAGAGTAGAGCTGTGTAGTAAAGATGCCTTATGGTGAATTTGTACATATCTGCCAAAATCTCAGTCATATTGGAGATACTGTTGTAATTTCCTGGAAAAAAGATGAGTGAAATTTTCTGCAAGTGGAGAACTTGGAAATGGAATCCTTAAGTTGTCACAAATGAGTAATGCAGATAAAGAGAAGGAAGCTGTAAGATGCATGAACAAGTTCAGCTAACTTTTGCACTGAAGTACCTAAATTTCTTTACAAAAGTCACTCCTCTCTCTCCTACAGTGACACTCAGTATGTTTGCAGATGTACCTCTTGTTATAGAATATAAAATTGCTGATATGGGACATTTAAAGTACTATTTGGCTCCCAATATTGAGGATGAAGATGCACCTTAAATATACTTAAAATCTGAGAAAATAAAACAAAGCTCTTGTGAACTGCTTCTCAGATACCAGCATGTACTTAAATCTTTTCTGTCACCAAATTTGTACCTCTGAGTACATATGTGGATATCATTTTCTTTAACTTATTTATTCTCTACACTGTAGTTTAAAAATAAAGTCTTAGTCAAATCTGATCTTGTTACCCTAAATGTACTTCTGCCTTGCATAGAAATACTCATGATTTTTTGAAGGAAAGAGTATTGTGCTAAATACAGTTTTAAGGATGTTTTCAATTTAAATGAAGTTATCTAAATTTCAAACATCATAGGGAAGTGACTTCTTTTAGGCCATCATTGTTACAAGTATCCAAGGAAGTGCTCAGCTGAAGCTACCCTTTAAAATAAATGTGTTCATTTTTTTCAGTCTTAGAGTAGCCTGATGTGTTTTGGGTATGTAGGAGTAAAAAGTGTTTCAAATACACTAGAATATAAATCTTTATCTGTGGTAACTAGAGGGTTTGGGGGGGTTTCGTTTGCCAAAAATTATTTTGCTATTAGTCTAACTTGAGCTCAAGTAATGAACAGTGGAGAGTAGAACAAATCCTGTATTTGTCATTTTAGTTAGCAAAATTAACATTTTCACATGGTTGATGTGTCCAACATCGAGAGGACATCATAAGACTGGCATTGCTATATAGGACAGTGCTTCTTCAGCTTCCAGAATCTTTATGCAAGAGTTGTAGAAATTTTAGTAGTTCTGTCATAGGGCCCAAGTAGTCTGTCTTTACAAAAATGTCTCTGGTATTTAAGTGGCCTTTTTGGAGACTCTCTCAAGAGATGAAGATGGCTTCAATTCATAGCTGTTGGATCCAACCAAGAAAGTGGGAAAACCCAGTTGTAAAGAAAGACTGTTAAAAACATTCCCAGAAATTGCTGTGCTGCAAGGTCACAAACTGGCATACTACATATTGAGAATTGCTTTATCATTATTGTCCCTCTTTTTCCCCCAGTATATTTTATGTTTAGTTGATTAAATGACTAAAAATTTGCTCAAAGATATACATAATTTAAGGTTTGCCAGGGTGGTAGAAGGGATTGACTGCAAAGAGCCCTGTTAGAACTTTTTGGGATGATGGATATATATTGAGGTTTTGGTAATGGTTCCAGGACTATGCATTTATCAGAACTCACCCTACTGTACTTTATTCTATGTAAGTTATTTCTTAATAAACTTGACTTTTAAAAAGTTCTGAATGGGTGGAAAACTATTAGGATTTTGATTGGGATTGCATTGAAGCTGTAAACAATTTTAGATAGAATTGACATCTTGACAATATTTAGCCTTCCAGTCTGTGAACATGGAATGTCCTAATATTTGCTTAAATCTTTTATTTCTTTTAGCAAAGTTTTGTAATTTTCCATGGATAAATTCTTTATATCCTTGGTTAAATTTATTCTTAGATAATAAATTTTTTGGTTATTCTTGTAAATGTACTTTTTTCTTGATTTCCTCCTCAGATTGCTCATTACTAGTGTGTAGAAACACTACTTATTTTTGTGTGTTGATCTTGTACACTGACACTTTGCCGAATCTCTTATTGGTTATAGCAACTTTGTTGTAGAATTTTCAGGACTTTCTATATATAGAGTCATGTCATCTGCAAAAGTGGAAGTTTTAATTCTTCCCTCCCTATTTGGATGTCATTTACTTCTTTTTCTTGCCTAAGCTTGGGCTTTCAGTTCTATGTTAAATAACACTGATGACAGTGGACATCCTTGTCTTATTCCTGATTTTAGAGGGAAAACTTTCAGTCTTTCATCCTTGAGTATGGTATATGCCCTAAGTCATCTTGAGGACATTTCCTTCTATTCCTATTTATCTAGGTGTTTGTATCAAGATAGGAAGTTGGATTCTATTAAATGCCTTTTCTGCTTCCATTGAGATGGTCATGAATTTTTCCCCTTCATTTTCTTAATGTGCTGTAGTACTTTAATTGATTTTCTTATGATGAACCACCCTTAACACCCAGGATAAATCCCAATAGACCATGATATATACTAATTTAAATATACTCTTGGATTCAATTTTGCTAATATTTTGTTGAGGAATTTTGCATCTAGAGTCAACAGAGAAATTGGTCTGTCATTTTCTTTTATTGTATGATCTTTATTTGGCTTTTTTATTAGGGTGATGCAGGCCTCACCAAATGAGTTAGAAGATGTTCCCTCATTTTCACATTTTTTTAAAGATTTTGACCAGTATTAATTATTCTTGGAGTGTTTGGTAGAATCCAGCTGTGAAGACATCTGGTGCTGGCCTTTTCTTTGTTGTGAGGCTTTTAATTACTTATACAAACTTTTTTTTTCTTTCTTTTTTGAGGACTGCTATATCTACCTTAGTGTTTGTAGGTAATTTGGGTATTTCTATGTATTTGTCCATTTCTTTTAGCTTATCTAACTTGTTGACACACATTTGGTCATTGTATCCTCTAATAGTCCTATTTTATTTAATTAGGATCAGTAATAATGTCCCATCCTCATTTCTGATACTAGCTATTTCTGTCCTCTCACTTATTTCTTTTGTCAATTTAGCTAAAATTTTGTCAATTTTATTGACATTTTCAAATATAGAGGATTTGTTTTATTTTTAGAGAAGTTTTAGACTTACATTCACAGGACAATTGCACTGAAAGTATAGAGAATTCTCATATAACCCCCCACACCCACACACAGATTCCCATATTAGTGACATCTTAGATTAGTGTGGTACATTTGTTAGAGTTGATAAACAAATATTGAAGCATTGCTGCTAACCAAAATCTATAGTTGACACTATGGTTTACACATTTGTTGTACAATTCCATAGATCTTGACAAATGCATACTGTCATTTGTCCATCATTTCAGTATGATACAGAAGAGAACCTCACCACCCCAAATGTGCCCAGCATTCCACCCATGCATCTCTCCTCCTCCCTTCTGAAAACTTGGCAACTCCTATCTTTATATGAGTGTTACAAGACTTTCCATTAATACAAGATAAGAATTACATTAACAATAAATCTACTTTGGTCTGTAGTTACACTCCACCTTTATCTTGAGGGATTTGGGATGATGTCTGCTCTGACTGCTTCAGACTGAGAGGGGACTTAGGTAGTATGGGGAGATAGAATGAATTATTTCCCTTGCAATTATAGACACTACTTGTTTTTTTGGTATGGGACTTGTCCATCATCATTGTTTTATTGCTTGCCCAGGGCAACACAGCTTGAACAACTGGTGAACAGGAATTGGCCACAACTTGGCTGGGAGTCAGGGCTCAGCTGGCATATGAACAATCTGAAGATTTTCAGTCTCTAAGAAATATATTTAAGAGGTAGATTGAAAAACATGGGTTCAAATAAAAAGAGTAGAAGAATCATGACTAGGCATATTATAAATGACTTTAACTATGTTAATATTGGGGGAAAATGATCATATATTCCCAAATAGGCCCTGCCAAATGGATGTGGATTTCATGAAGCTGTTTACTTTCCTTTTGGTGTCTGGATGTCATACAGCCTTTGGGAGTACTGTTCTTTGAGTTAGATACAGTGGTGGTCTAATTTGTCTGAGACCTGCCTAAGTATAACTTCCAGAACAACCTTCCAGCTCACTTTGAAATCTCTTAGCCATAAAAACTCTTTTAAAATAATTTTTATATATTTGCATTTTCACCATTGTAGATAGTAAGAAATGGAGTAACATACCAAAAAATACAATACAATACTACTGGCTTTAATAATTACCCAAGTTATTAACTTTATTAAGATTCTCAAATTGATCTTTTATTGTTTTTCTACGATCCTTTAGTTCTTTTTCTGTATTTCCTTTTATTTTTTGAATATTTTTAAGGTAATTTTTTGTTAAAGTCTTTGTTTAGTATGTTCACATTCTGTTCTTCTTCTTTGGTGTTTTCTGAATTTTTTTCATCTTCCTTTCAATTGGCTATCATTTCATGTTTTGTTTGTCTTGTTATCCTTTGTTACACATTGTACATTTTAATATTAAAAATGCTAACTCTGCGGCCGGCTGTAGCCCAGTGGATAGGGTGCCAGTTTACCAAATGGGAGGCCCTGGGTTCAGTTCCCGGGGCTTCTTCAGGCAGGCAGACCACCTTGAGAAGTCAAGTCACCATGGGTGGGGCAAAGCCACCATGGGCAGGGTAAAAAGCCACCATGGTCAGGGTAAAAAGGCACCATGGGCAGGACAAAAGCCACCACAGGCAGGGCAAAGCTGCCCATGAGCATGGCAAGCCACCCACACACAGGCAAGGCCATCGTGGGGTCAGCTGACTCAGCGGGTCACTGCAAGGCGGGGGAGACAAGCAGACACAGAAGAACTCGAAAAGAAAAAAAATGAACACAGCAAAGAACAAGCAGAAATGGGGTGATATGTAACTTAAAAAAAATGCTAACTCTGAGATTTATTCCTTTTTATGCCTGTTTCTTGATTTTGCAACTAGCTGATGATACAACAGCAATTTTCTTGAGTGGTAGCCCTCTTTGAAAGAAGGTCTGCTAAAGATGAATAAAAGTGCAGCTTCCTCCCTTTCTGGACCTTATTGTCCTGGGCTTGTGATAGCTATATGCTTTGGAGTTCCCCTGTTTATATTACCTTGAATGCACCTCCATTGCTGTCCTTCTCTATTATATCTTACACTCTTTTATTGACTCAAGCTGCTTTCACCTGCAGAAAAATCTTGGGTGGAGATGAACCTTACAAATGAGTTACACAAGTTAGACTTTCCCAGAAGAAACAAGGCCCAGGACCCATGAAGGGTGCATGAACTCACTCCAAACTGCCCTGGGGAAGAGGTCAAGAATGGTGCCAGGAGCTTCTTTCAGAGCTCCCCAAACCTGCACTTTATTGATTTGTCCAGCAAATCCCACCCTTGTACTGTCCCCCATAAATATGAGGAAATGTAGGGTATTTAACAGTTCTCAGCCATCCTGGGGCAGGTTGGAACATTGGCCACCTTCAGAGACAGGCCTCCAGAATTCCAAAGTAGGTGGTCAAAAACTGTGATCAGTGACTGGCTGTACCATTTCTGAGCTCCTGGAAGTGAAGTTTTATGTCCTTTTATGTCACCAGCAAACTAGCTAGGTGCTAGTCCCCATGACAGCCTGCAGTGAGAGTAGGGGCTGGTCAGCAGTAACCACCATGAGAAAGAGGTCAATTTATTACTCTTTACCACAATTTACCAACCTCTTCCTTCTATTTTCCCTGGATCCTGTGCAGTAAATTCTACTGTATTCTAGAATTTCAAAATAGTTGTTTCTGGCAGTACCTGCTTGTTTAATAGTTGTTCTGGTGGAGGGGTTGATTCCCATATCATTTTCTTCTGCCATGCTCCCACAATCCTTTTGCATTCTGTATTTTATAGTCATAAGTTTGGCTCCATAAATCCCAAGATCAAATATGATTTAGGAATACATTCTGATAGGAGTATTTTACTTAGTTAATTTACCAGAGCATTAATGTTGAGATAAAACACAGTGTTTACAATGTTCATGATTTTATAAGGGAAAGAAGCAAATCTATAACAGGCTCAGAGTTTTTCATAGAAATATTTTTATATAATTGACTAATTTTCAAAAACATCCATTTTTTCTTATCTAGTCACTTTTCCCCCACTCTCCTTATTTTATATTTATTAATCTTCTCCCTCCCTTTTTTCTATCTAGTTCTTCTATAGCTACTCTGCCCTCTTCTCCTTTTTCTTAAATTTTCTCCCCATTTTATTTTTGTAAAGATTAAACAAATTTAAAAATCAATTATAAAATGTAGAAATAATTTCTTAAAGGGGAAGGGATTTCTCAGGGTTTCCTCTCTAAATCACTGCATTCTTTCATATTTTAATTGCTGAAGGACATATAAAATGATATTGATGACATTAGCATTAGCAAATAAAGTGGAAGCTACTATATGATGGATGAAGGAAGGAAAATTTAGATTTTGGTATAAGGGATGTTGAGAAATGAACAAAAGTTAAAACTATTATGCTCAGCAAGTTCTGGTTCAGTATGATAGTTTATTACAAGATATTGGCTCCTATCTTTTTGTTTTTTTGAGGTGCCAGGGCTGGGGACTGAACTCTGGACCTTGCAAGCAGGAGGCTAGCACTCACCCACTTAGCCACACCTGCTCCCCTCATTTAGCTCCCTCATCTGTTTGCTTGTTTTGTTTTTTTTATCCTTTTCTGCACACTGTTTTTGCTTGTTTTCTGTTTGCTTTTCTTTTAGGAGGCATCAGGAAACCAAACCCAGGACCTTTCAAATGGAAGGCAGGTGCTCAACTGCTTGAGCCATATCCAGTCTCTCCTGTCCTTCTTGACACTAAAATTAGTAACCCCCAACAATCAGATAATAAGAGGACTTGTCAATATTGAATAAGAATACAAGGAATATTATGGGAGCAGAAGCCCAGAATGTGTACATAGTTCTTCAAGCAAAGGAGAACAAATATTTGGGTAGGGAGTGGGTTATGGGGAGGTCTCAAATATATTTAAAACTATGAATTAGCAAGGAAATTAATTGGTAGGAATAACAAGGCAGTCCACAAAAGGAAAGTTGGCTGAAAAAATATCTTTTCACAAATAACAGTTGGAATCCACGTCAATTCTCCCCTCATTTCTCTTTCTTTGTTTTTTTTGGTTACATATCCCCCCCTTTCTGCTTGCTCTTGCTGTGTTCATTTCTCTGTGTTCT
>PVKH010044559.1:0-10601 GCA_004027955.1 Chaetophractus vellerosus | reverse complement strand
AATGTCCAGTGTGCACTGTGCTTTGGAGGACACAGTCATTTTAAGCCTGGGGTCTACTCTGTATTTGTTTTGACTTCTGGCTTGAAGAAAAGAACTATTCCTTAATTCAACCATCATCAAGTGTTGTTCTAAAAGTTATGAGAGATACCACACATGTCTGGAAAGGATATGAGGAAGAATGAGTAGAATATGAAAGATGGTGGGGGAGAAGAGACATTGCAGATGATAGAAGTATAGGCAAATAGTGTGTGCAGAAGGCTCAGTGGGTACTATTATTAACTTGTTTATAAATGAGGAAACAGTGGGAATGAAGGCTTTGCAGTGGTATGTAGTGAAGAGTAAGACTTACATAGGCTGGAACCAGGTTTTGAAGAGCTCCAAATCTAGGCAGCATTTAGACCAGAGTTTGCAAACCAGTAGCCCACGGGCCACAACTAATCTGTAGATGCATTTAGTTTAATCCACAGAATGTTTAAAAACTTGGGGTCAAAATCAGGAGATTTTACAGAAAAATCTGGATGACTAGTGTTGAATGATCTGATAACACTTTGGTCTACATTTCCTGCTTGACAACAATGAACTAGAGCTGGGCTAGTAGCTGCCTTGTTAAGTGAGGCATGGGCTCTCCAGTGTGCCACATGTCCCACAACTTCCTCTAGTTTCCCTGATACTGAGGCCAAGTGTCAGTTGCCATTTATCGGTACACTTGCTCTATAGTTTTCTTACATTAACTATTTCTCTGTACCCATACCTCTAACAATAGTAAGAAAGATAGGTTCAAGAAAAATGGGAGAAAGAATTTTTTTTGTTGTTGCAAGTAAAGAATAGTCCCATTTCTTCCATATTAAACACCCAGGTGCTTGCTTCACTCCTATCACCTTTCTGACCCAAGTAGGAATTTGATGATGTGATTCCTGTTTTTGATCTTACACAGTAGCCAATGGGGATTGCGCTTAACCTTTGAGTGAAAGCCTGACATACTGAAAGCAAGGGTCTCTCCTCTTCCTGATCAATATACTTGTGTTGAAATATTAACAGAAAATAAAACATGATTTCAAGTACCAGTGGTTTTCTATTAGTTTGTAATTCTGACTTCATTTGGAGGTTTTCATTTGCATAAACTGTCCTTGGCCAGAAGCAAGGAATGAGGATAAGTAGATATGAGGTTGTTACTCATATATAAAACAGAGATTGTCTTAAGTGTGCATGTGGATAATTAAATAACAAGAAGGTATTCTGTCCTGCCACTGTAACTTGGATATGAAACCATAAGTTGCTTATTAAATATTGTACAGCCTACATAAGAGAAGCTAGTGGGAAAACTCCCAATTAATTTAAAAAAAGGAAACATACCAGTCTATGTAGGAACTTCTCAAAGTCGTGTATAATGTCGTAACATTTCTTGGGAGCCTTTGCTTGGAGTCTAATCATGGAATAAAGAAAATTGGTAAGCAAACTATTGTCTTTATACTGACACCAACTAATAATCAACACTTAAATTAAAGTGTTTAATATGCTGGGCATTTGCCAAGTACTTTATATGAACTAATTCAATTACCATCACAATAATAGGTACTATTATTATCCTGTTTTATAAATGAGGAAACAGGCTTAGATAGGTTAAGAAACCACCCAGTCATATCACTAATAAGGAACAGAGGATTTGAACTTCAAGAAATATTTATGAACAAGTTGATTGGTTGAATTCAGGAGACAGCAGGAGTCTTTCCTAAGATCCAAGGATGAGGGCAGAGGCAGGCTAAGCAAAGAAGGGGAAGAACTTGGGAAAAAGGAGAATCATTTGACGGGTTGACAGATGAGAGAAAAACAAAAATGAAAAAGGTTAAGGCTATTGCTTTCAAATTTTAAAACTGGCAATTTTCAAGTGAAACATTTTAAAAATTATTTTTCTTTCATGATATCATGGGATGGAAAATTTCTGGAAACCCTAAATGCCATCTAAAAGTTTGGATTAGTCAACCCCCAAATCTACTATAGATTTCCTTAACTTGTCTGGGATAAACTTGAGGACACAGTAGAGCTACCTAGTTGGGGCCTCTTCTTCCCGTTGACTCACAAATGTCCCCCTACTCATTCCCTGCTGTAGCTCCTTGTATCTTATCTCTTCAGTGTGGGTTTTCCCCAGTTTTTATTACCGTCTTGGTCTCACATCTGCCCTACCCTGTTTGTCTCAAATGTGGCTCTTAGACATTTGTATCTCTTCCTCTTAGTCTTATTTAAACATACCTCAAAACATCTCTGGTGCCCTTTCTCAATAATACCCTCTTAGAATCTCCTTGGGTTACAAGTCATCCTTAGACTTTACTTCAACTGACTTTGTTAAAATGAATCCTACCTTCCAACTCCCTCTTTTAATTTACGACCCCCCTCTTTCTTGGTTTTAAAAAATTTAATAACAGCTTTATTGATATGTCATAAAAGTGTATATAATTCAGTGATTTTTAGTATATTCATGAAGTTGTGCAACCATCACCACTAATTTCCCCTCTTTCTTATTGTCTTTCTTCTCAATGGGTATCCCTTTTTTGAAGATTACAGATAGACACTAATAAGCTGTGCCTATAAATTGAACAAGCCCATGGGATTTATATATATATATATGTATATATATATCCACGTGAGTATTTTCCCCTTCACTTTCTCCAACAATGCCATTGCATAAAACATATTAAGAGGCTTCTTGAGAGTTGCTTTGAGACCCGTCCTACATTCATTTACATATCCTCAGTGGTGAGAAATTTGTCCTTTTTGGATTTGATTTTTGGAAACTTGTGAAAGTTACTTGGAATCATATCTTATAACTTAGGTGTTGCAAAGGGAAAAGCTGGGTGATAAGATTTTTAGTGAAAACTGAGATAAGATTATAATTAATGGATTGGATTTTCTAGTGTGACTGGGAAACTAACTTTGCAAATTCCAATACAGTAATTAGAAGTATGCATCACAACTGGCACAAAGTTGTATTCTCCTAAGAGGGTTTGTTTGAAGAGCCATACTTGTCTGATACTCATTCTTGCGTGTATGGGTATGTTTGAAGTGGGTTAGTCTCATTATATTATGGTTTTCTCCTTTACAGTCTAAGTTATAAAATTGACAAATTTAATGAAGTCAATTTTCCTTACTTCATTGAGGAAAGATATTTGGATGTATAGGGGAATCAGTAGGGGGAGAAGGGGAACAAAAAATCAGACCAAGAGACACCAGCTAAATAGGTTGTCTTTTATAGTTTGCATGTTCCCTAGGGCAGGGTGTGGTTATAAGTTTTTTTTGTTTGTTTGTTTTTTGAGGTACTGGGGGCTGGGGATTGAAACTGGAACCTCATCTGTGGGAAGCCAGTGCTCAACCACTGAGCCACATTGGCTTCCTTGAGTTGGTTTTCTCATTTCTTTTGCTTGTTGTTCGTTTTTGTTTGCTTGTTTGTTTTTTCAGGAGGCACCAGGAACTGAACCTGGGACCTCCCATGTGGGAGGTGGGAACTCAACCACTTGAGCCACATCCACTCCCTAAGTTTATTTTTTCAAAGCTGTGAGCTTAAGAACTATGACCAAAGGAGTAAGAGGAAACGATGATGTTTAGCAATTCATTAAATTATCAGAGTAGGTGATTTTGTGGACAAAGAAAGTAAAAGTTTTATTCCAGATGAACTGTTAAGTAGAAAATTTCTTTGCAAATAATTGTGTTGATGTCTTTTTATATAAGAAACCAGTTGTGATTTTATATAACAGATTTGTCTGATTAAAATGTTTTTAAGCTCTACAAAGTTGAATAAGAGACAAACCTATCAAACTCCTTGTCAATTCTTTTCTGCCGCTGTCTGAGGAGTTTTATTTCTTCATTAATTCTGTGCTTTTCTCTATAAAATCAAAGTATGGAGTTAAATTTTAAAATAATGCAATCAGTCCTTTATTTTGGGAAAGAATATATCAGCAATTTCTACACATCAGTTCTTCAGTGTTCCTCCCTCTACACTACTTTGTGTGAGAAATCCCCCAGCACATCCCCTCTCTTATAAACCCCGTGTCAAACATATCACCCATGACAGCTAAGTATAGCCTAGACTCCCTTTGCTGCTCCACAAAGGGCCCTCCATCAAGGGCATCCAGCTCTGTTCTTCCCACTAAGCGTAGGAGATCTGCAGGCTGGGGGATGGGGGTGGGGTGGGGAAGGGTTGGGAGGGCTGGAGAGAAAGGACACGGGGACTAGCTCAGATTCCTCTTCTGCCTCCTAGACAAGACCTAGCTGGCAGCTCTCCCATTTACCTCCCTTTGATTTGTTTCCTGAGCAGCAACAGGTGCCCAAAGGGAAAGATGCCCAGCTTTTATCCTCCCCAAGGCAATAAAAGCTCTAGGCAGTTACCTTGATATTATGGACAGAAAGATTGAATCCTGCTGATCTGTTCTTTTAAAATTGATGGATATCCTCTTATTAACCCATTCCTGGCTTCCTAGCATATAAGAATACCATGGCTTGCCATGAGAAATCATTAAAATAAACACAAAAAAAATTTAAAGTGTTTTCCCAAGAAGACATTTCAGAAAAGATTTCCTTGTCTTGTTTTCCTTAATACCACCTCAGCTGCCACCCCAGTTCCAGGGATCTCCTATTGCAGGCAACCTCTCCACTCTTCTTTCAGGGCTCATCTTTGTAAGTGGATGCTACTCTAAACTTTCTTTCCTGGAGCTCTTTCTTGGCTTTTCCATCTTGGGATGCATCTCTCCAGCCACACCTCAGCAAAGTTTCCTTCCTTCAATCCCTGACACTCCCATGGCTCTGTGGGTACAAACACACCCTTGATACTTACTTGAATAAGATCCCTGAGTATTTAAGATGCTCAGAAATGACTCTCTTCATCAGTTAAATACAGAACTTAGTTTAGGTTATTTCTAGTCACTACCAGGTCTAAAAAAGTTTATGTTTTTATATTTAACAATCATATGGCATGAACTTACATCCTAAAATCCTTTTGGTTCCTTGCAAATTGTCTTTTTGCTTCCTTTATAATATCACGGTAAGTTGGAGCAGGTGGTGTGCTAGGCTTATAATTAAGGAAAGATTTCCAATTAGGAACATTTGAGAGAAGTAAACAGTACCTCAGCACTTCACAGGTGGACCAAGAAAGCCATTTGACTTGGACTTTCCAGTCATGAAAGGTCCAGAGTTACAATGAGAAAACTGAAAGAAGATGGCCCTTATCAGACCACTTTAAACTTGTGTCGCATTATCTGGACCATACCATTCATAGTGAGCTATGACTTAATAGTTTCATAAGTGCTCTAATTATTATCTTTGTGGGGTTTTTTTTTTGTGGTGTGTCTTAAAATCAGTAATTTGTTAAATGACAATAGTAAAAATTTACCTAAACTTTTGTAATCCTGTTTAGGCACTTCTTCATGTTTACGTATACTGAGAAACTAAAAAAATAGAAGAGGCCCACATGTCTCTTGACCCCCAGAGGCTCTGGCTTCTGCTCACTGCACAGAGGAAATATGGTGAGCAGAAGGTACAAGTGTGCTGTTATTGAGTCTGGGCTCTTGTCCAGAAGTACAGCCTATGACTGTGTCCCTATCCCTGGTCCTAATCCATGCCTGCATCTGGCAAAGAAGACACTTCACTTTTGGAGCAGCGATTGGCAAATAAGCAAGTGATTAAAGGAGGAAGCCCCCTCAGCTTGTGTTAAAAGAATACCTTAGCCTCACTGATATACCAGGAGCACTTATACCTCTGCCATCACCGAAGTACAGGGGATGAGACTGTCCTGCTATAGCCTCACTCCCCACCCCAAACCACACTTCAACATTACCCCCATCTTTCTTTAAACACAGTTTTCCCATTTTAAAATTTATTTCGTTTCAAGGCTGTTCTTGATGCTTATTTTAATCTTATTTCTCTTGTGTAATGTTAGGAGAGACCCAGTGGATTTGGTCCCTGGGAACAGGACCACATAGGCAATTAATCTTATGGCCTTAATTTCCTGAGTACTATATTTCAATTGAGATAATCAGAAGGAGAAGTGTTTTGGTTTCCTAGGTTGCTCAAGCAAATACCATGAAATAGGTCATGTTAAATAATAGGAATTTATTCGTTTATGGTTTGAGGCTGGGAAAAAGTCTAAATCAAGGCATCATCAAGACAGTGCTTTCTTCCTGACTGTGGCATTCTGGGGTTGGATGTTGGCGATCCTTGGCCCTTAGTTTGTCACCTGGCAAGGCACATGGAGGTGTCTCCTAGTCTCCCTTTTCTTCTGGGTTCTGCTGATGTTCAGCTTCTTGCTTCCTGTGGCTTTCTCTCTCTATGCCTGAATTCCATCCTGCTTATAAAGGACTCCATTAATAGGATTAAGACCCATCTTGATTGAGGTGGGCCATACCTTAACTGAAGTTACCTCATCAAAATGTTCTTCTTACAGTGGGTTCGTACCTACAGGAATGGATTAGATTTAAGAACATGTTTTTTCTGGAGCAAACACAACTTCTAAGCACCACAGGGTCCATAAAGAGTCTCACAATAGAATCAAACTTATGTCTTTCTTATTACACTCTAAACTATTCAGGAAGTATCTTCAATCATTTATAATTTGAATATCAAGGTCTTAGAATCAAGGAAAAGAATACCTGGTTTTCTGTGCACTCAGGACTATGTTCTCAGTGATGTCAGAAGTTAACAATTCCCATGCCCTGCCACAGACCCTGTATAAAGCAGGCTCCTTAACAGCCTCATTGACTCTAGAGGAAAGCAGTACTGATAGCAGACTACCAAGCACATAGTTTGAGAGGGTCTGTATGATTGTATTATCCTGAATAGGATCAAAATTCCCTGCATGTCAAATGAGTCATAAATGTCAAGTTGAAGGCCAAAAAAAGGGCCATCAAACAGGGTGGGGCCACTTATTCAATAAACACTTACTGAGCACCTGGACCCTTGAGATTTACTAGTGAACAAATATACAAGGTCTCCACTCTCACATGGTTCGTATTTGAGAGTGTATGCATGAGTGTGCATGTGTGTCAGAAGGCAGAAGATAAGCAAACAAATATAATTTAAAACAGTGATAAGTACTATGAGGATATAAAATAGGACAATGTGATAACAGCGTGACTTGAAAAATTGAACCCTACTGTATTAGTCAGCCAAAGGGGTGCCTTTGCAATATACCAATAATTGGTTGTTTTTTTATAAAGGGTATTTATTTGGGGTAGAAGCTTATAGTTACCAGGCCACAAAGCATAAGTTTCTTCTCTCACCAAAGTCCATTGCCACGTGTTGGAGCAAGACAGTTGCTGACGTTTGCCAGAGTTCAGGCTTCTGGGTTCCTCTTCCCAGGGCTGCGTTTCTCTCCGGGCTTAGCTTCTGTTTCCTCCACAAGTTCAGCTGTAGACCATGAGGCTCTCTAGGCTTTGTGTCTCTCCACAAGGTCAGCTGTAGACTATCAGGCGAACGGCTCACTTTTCTTCTCCTGGGGTTTTCTCTCCAACATCAGAACTGCTTCTCAAAGACTGCTTCTCAAATCTGTTTCCTCTGTCTTTTGCCTTGCCTTTTATACTTGACACCAAACCCACTGAGGGGCGGGGCTCAACACCCTACTGACCCTACTGACGTGGCCCAGTTAACACCCTAATCATAACCTAATCATGCCCAGATGAACAGATCAGTTTACAAGCATGATTCAATATCGATTTTGGGAATTCATAATTACATCAAACAGCTACACCTGCTAATCTGATCTTTTAAAATTGACAGTGTATTAGTCAGCCAAAGGGATGCTGATGCAAAATACCAGAAATGGGTTGGTTTTTACAAAAGGTATTTATTTGAGATAGAAGCTTACAGTCACAAGGTCCCAAAGAGTCCAACTCAAGGTACCATAAGAGATACTTTCTCACCCAGAGTCTGTTTCTATGTGTTGACGCAAGATGGCAGGTGATGCCTGCGAGGGTTCAGTCTTCCTCCTCCTCCCAAGGCTCTGTGATCCCAGCCTCTTCCAATCTCAGCCGTAGGCTGGGACAAGTCTTGTCTCTCTCCCGGGCTTGTTTCTTTCTGGGCTCAGCTGCTCTCTCTCCACAAGGCCAGCTGTAAACTGTCAGGTGAACGGCTTGTCTCTCTTCCCGGGGGCCTCTGCTGTATCTAATGGAGCCTTCTCTGTGTGCTTACTTCCCAGGCTCCAGGATCAAAACTCTGTCTCCTCTGCCTTGTTGATTTCTCTGTGTTTTTTCTGAGTCCCCACCCCCTTGGTGGGTGGGGACTCAACATCCTACTGACATGCCCAATCAAAGCCCTAGTCATAATTTAATCAAGTAAAAGTTCAAATATTCAATACAATCTAAGGGTATGACCAGCCCAAAGGAACAGACCAGTTTACAAACATAATTATTATTATTTTTTTTGTAATTCAATAATATCAAACTGCCACAGATGGATATGAATTTTTGTAGGGCATGTGTGTGTGAGCTCATTGGCCTGAATGAGAAGCAAATATCAGGGAGAAAGATTGGAATAATATTGTAGACTCTAAACAATTTCCAACAGAACAATTCCAAGCCAGGCAGTGGAGGTGATATTTTTGGGCAGAGAGGCCTGTGTAGTGGCCAGCCCATAAATCATCCCATGTATAATCAATGTCTGCTCATAAGGTTGACAGTGCATTTCTCATTCTCACCATTCAAAGCCTGGGCCCAGGTAAGCCTTGTACCAGTTTATTAAATTACCCTATTTCTTAATTAGTATATCAAACACTGTGCAGAGGGTAAAGTTGGCTAAGAAACCTTGAAGATACGTATTTGAGGTAGTAGTATATTTGAAGGGCAGCAGTTGGTAATGGACTGCAGATGAAAGAAATTAACATTTGTTGGATAGCCAACATGCCAGGCACTGTGACTGGATCTTAGATACAGTATTTCTAGAATTTTGTTTCAGGCTGTTAAGCAATATGAGATGGTAACTGGTTTCTTCACTTACATGGAAATAGCTCTGCCCAAAACAGTCCTACTTGTTGCCTGGAAGAATTCCATCTCAGGAAGTCTCTTCCTAGGGAGACCTTATTACTGGATTTGTGCCCTGTTTTTAGTATTCCCCGAGGGCAGCTCATTTTACTCCAGGAGAAAAACCCTATAGTGATGTAGGTTATAGTCAAACACTCACTGTTATTGAATGGCCACTTTTTCAACTAGTATTTCCTATTTTTAAATGATTGTTTTGGCAACTTATGTTCAGAAACATAACATTGTCTTCAGGAAGTAACATGACAAGAGATCTGATCACACTGTATTCAGTCTAAATGACATTAATGGAGTAAGTGTCCATATGAACCGTACTTTTCATTTGATATGAATCAAGTCTGAATAGTATACTTTCAAAATAAAACTTCATTGGACTGGATCCAAATTACTTTCAAAATTGGCTTTGAGATTTCATTCTTCACAACATTTTTTGAATATATTCCTTTATTAGAGAAATTGTGGGTTTAAAGAACAATCATACAGGATTCCCATATACCACCCCACTACCAACACCTTGCACTGGTATGGAATATTTGTTACAATTGATAATAGCACATTTTAATAATTTCACTATTGATTAAAGCACATAGTTTAACTTAGGGTTCACTGTGTAGTGTAGGTCCATGGATTTTTCTAAAAATACTTTTATTCTGTTACCTATACACAAGCTAACATTTCTGCCTTTTAATTATATTCAGATATATATTTCAGTGCTGTTAATTATGTTCACAATGTTGTGCTACTATCACCACCATCCATTACCAAAACATTTCCATCTCTTCAAATAGGATCCCTGTATTTTAAGCTTTAACTTCCCATTCCCTATCCCTACCTGGTCCCCTGGTAACCTATATTCTAGATTCTGACTCTAAGAGTTTTCATATTCTAATTGTTTCAAATCAGTGAGATCATACAATATTTGTCCTTCTGTGTCTGGCTTATTTAACTCATCATGATGTCTACAAGGTTCATCTATGTTTCAAATGTATCAAGACTTTTTATGGCTGGGTAATATTCTATTGTATTCGCTGTCCTGATTTTGTGATAATCAGGGTAGGGTAAACTTCACTATATTAGAAACCATGCATGTATCCCCAGACCTAGTTTTTCTCCCTAGGTCTGGTTTTTAGAATGCTGGTGATAAACCAAGGCTGATTTATTATATGACCATCCTGTATGGGAAATGACTGTAACTCTATGTATCTTTGGTCAACCTTAAGAGATATGGCAGGGGGGCTGATGTGGCTCAAAAGGTTGGGCATCTGTCTCCTACACGGAGGGACCTGGGTTCAATCCCCGGGACCTCCTGGTAAAAATTCAAAAAATAAAAATATAGAAGGTGTGCAACTGCCAGGCCCTGTGCATGGGTATGCCATCAGGCTCCGCAAGCAGGTGAGCCCCCCAGGCCCTGTGTGCAGGTGTGCTGCCAGGCCCTGCAAGCGGGTGTGCCATCAGGCCCTGCGTGTGGGTGCACTGCCAGGCCCCGTGAGTGGGTGAGCCATCAGGCTTTGTGTGTGGGTGTGCCATCAGGCACTGTGAGCCATGCAGCAAGATGATGACGTAACAGGAGAGTGACACAAGGGAGAG
>PVKH010044558.1:0-10595 GCA_004027955.1 Chaetophractus vellerosus | reverse complement strand
CTCCCACCCCCTCATTGTTTTGTGCTCGCCGTCTGCTTTCTGTGTGTTCTTCTATGTCTACTTGTCTTCTCTTTAGGCAGCACCAAGAACCGATCCTGGGACCTTCCGGAATGGAGAGAGGCACTCAGTCTCTTGTGCCACCTCAGCTCCCTGGTCTGCTCTATCTCTTATTGTCTCTCTTCTGTGTCTCTTTTTGTTGCATCATCTTGCTGCACCAGCACTCTGCATGGGCCAGCTCGCTGCGCGGGCCAGCTTGCCTTTCACCAAGAGGCCCCGGGAATTGAACCCTGGATCTCCCTATATAGTAGACAGGAGCCCAATCGCTTGAGCCAAATCTGCTTCCCTTACATGGTTTGAGAGGTTTGAACTACCAGTCATGAGTTCTCTCAGGTCCTTAGTAGCTTCTGCTACCAAGGAATATAGCTCTGCCTTTTAAAGTGCCTGCCTCAAATGTTAACAGTTAGAGAACTCGTGAAGGGTATAAAGGAGTTCTCTGTACTAGCCTTTTAAATTTTTGTAAGTTTTAAATTTTTTCAGAATAAGAAATTAGAAAAGTACTTGCCTCATTTTAAAAAGAGTCATCCTTTCTGAAATCTGTCACTTCTAGAACACCCTCTACTCACCCTCATGACACTTTTTGTACCTCCTTCCTCTGCCTCCTTTTGAGATTTCCCCATTCTATCTCAGTTCTGAAAATCACAGTTCCCACTTAGTATAGAACCCTCTCTTTCTGGAAGTGAAATTTTGCTATTTTCCCACTAGGTTCCTTCCATATTTATTGTCCTTCTCCCTTGCTCTGATGTGGCTTCTTGCATAGGGTCTACTAACCTCAAGTACTTCAGGCCATATTTACTTGTAATTTGGCATTTTCAGGTTTTTATTGTCTCCTAGTGTCACTGAAGATGTACAGTTTTATTTACTTTCCTTTCAAAAAGAAAACATTCTGTTCGTTGCTTTATACAAGTTCTAGGAGAAAAATTGAAAAAGTTGGAACTAATTTGCCGTGTTCCTACTGGAACTTGAAGTCCACCTTCAGATAGTATTAAGAAGTAATTTCTAAATTACTCATTGGTCAAAGAAATGACCAAAGATATTAAAAATATTTTGAACTGAAGGATAAAGAAAATAGTATATATCAAAACCAGTGTGGTTAGTTGCTTAGAGGGAATTTAAAACCTTAAATGCCTATTATAAAAGAAGAAAAGCTAAAACATCAATGACCTATGCATTTATCTCAACATGTTAGAATAAATAACAGACTATTAAATTCAAGGAAAACAGAAGGAAATGAGAGATAGGAACAGAAATTAATGGAATAGAAAAAACAAACTTACCTGTATCCTGCAGGTAGGGAGACTTCAGAGTTTTTTAAGAAGGGTAGTGATGTGATTATATTTGTTTTCCAGAAAGAGACCTCTGGCAGCAGTGTGGAGAATAGATAGAGGAGAAAAAACTAATCTGAGAAGCCAGTTAGGAGGCTTTTTCAATCACTAGTTCAGGTAAGAGATGATGATGACCTGGTCTAATGTGGGATGGAGAGGAAAGAACAGATTACAGGGACTGAGCTGAAAAAAATAGGTTTAAGAACCATAACCAGAAAAAGCTTTGGGTTTGGTTACTGGCACATGGAACTGATTGGAAACAAATAGATCAGAAGCTCTAGTAGGTTGTTTTTTGTTTGTTGGTTGGTTTCTTCTATTAGGTTTTTAAAGGATTTTTTTTTTTTTTTGCAAATAAACTATAAGGCTGGTATATCAGTCAGTCAAGGATCAACCAGAGTAGAACTATCAGGAAATATATATATATAAAACAGTTTTGTCTTCCACAATTTTAAGAGCTGGCTGTGGAGTAGGTGTAGCTCAGTAGTTGAGTGCCTGCTTCGCACATACGAGGTCCCAGGTTCAATCCCTGGGACCTCCTTTTAAAAAAATAAAATAAGATAAAAAAGCTGGCTGGGCAAATCTGAAATCCATATAGGGCAGGCTGGAACTAAGGGGCACAGGCTGAAGCGTGTCGGGGGGTGGGGGGGCGGTCTTCTCCCTCTCTTTCTCTTTCTTTCTCTCTCTTTCAGGGAGGCTTCAAGCAGGCCTATCAACTGGTTGAATCAGGTCCATCCAGATTATACAGTTGACTTCAAGTCAACTGATTATGGACTTTTAATTACATCAACAAAATGCTTTCATAATAACACCTAGATTAGTGTTTTATTAAATAACTGACAACTGTAGTCTAGCCAAATTGACACATCAAACAAACAAACAACAAAAAAAAAGCAACCACAGCTGGTCTGCAAATTTTATGATTACTCAATCCTTGAAATAACCTTCAGGCTCCCAAACCTTCTGGAGCAGTAACTGTGCTACAAAAAATGTAGCGCCCTTGAAGTCTCTCCAACATAACATTCAGAATAGTGATTCTCAGTTTCTAGGTATGCGTGGTGATGCTTGTCAACTGAAAACAGGGGATAGGTCTGCTGTTGCTGATTAGTTGGCAATATACACAATGTATTAATAGATTAGATGTTAACATGTCTAAACCCTGAGGAAAAGTAGGTCTGAAAATCTGAAATGATGAGGCCTAAAAGTAAAATTTTGGGACTTCTCAGTATATAAATCCATATTTGAAACTTTAGATATGAGAAAAAAATCCTTACGAATAGTGTTTACATTGGAACCAGGAAAGAGAGGAATAAAGCCATGGGGAATGCTAGCATTTAAGAAAGGAAGAAGAACTAGTGAACAAGTAATGATTATCAGAAAGAGTGTGAGAGCCAAAAAAAGGTGTCCAGGAAACCGAGAGGATATAGATTCAAAGAAAGGACAATTTCGCAGTTAAATAGTAGAAGCTTTTCCGATAAAATCAAGAGCAAGCAAGGATATCGGTACTATGATTCTTAGTCACTATTGTGTTTGCTAACTTCTGTTCTTATTATAGGTTTTAATCTACATGTTACTTCCTTGAGAAGCAGTGTTTGACACCCTTCTCCCCCTCCCCGCTCCAGCTACTCCCCAATTTTGAATTACATAATTTCTCTTATGTATTCCCATAGCACAATGTACCTCCTATTAGATGAAATCTCCATGAAGCTAGGGACTGTCCACCTTGTTCACTAATATTCCCTCAGTACCTAGCATAACTCTTAGCCTTATTGAGCAAAAAATGAATAAATAAATCCAAAAGCATAGAGGAGGAGCATCCAAATAAGCCTGGAAAGCCAGAGAAATATTGTAGAACTAGTGATGTCTGAGCTGAGCTTTAATAAATATGATAATATCAAGGGTTTGGATTGGAAAAAAGATGGTGGTACTCAGGAATAAAACATTTCTGAACAGTCTCTGAACTATTAAAAAACTTTATTGAAAGACATAAAATCTAAATAAATGGAATATATTGAACTTATTGAGAAGACTCAATTTCTTAAGATGTCATTTCTCCCTAAGTTAATCTCTACCTGCATTTATTTTAAAAAATTTTTATTTTTAAAGAAGCTGTAGATAACATAAATGTTACATTAAAAATATAGGAGATTCCCATATCCCCCCCTTCCCTCCCACACTTTCCCATATTAATAACATCTTTCATTGGTGTGGTACATTTTTTACAATTGATGAACACATATTGAAGCATTGCTACTAACTGTGGACTATAGTTTACATTACAGTTTATGCTCCGCCCTGCAGAATTTTATGTTATGACAAAATGTATAGTAGCCTGTATCGCAACAGGGTATATATAATGAAAGTTGATATTGAGATTTTATGGAAGAATAAATGACTGAGGAAAACCAATAAAATTTTAAAGAACAGAGAAGGAGATCATGCCCTATTTATTATAAAACAGTAACAATTATAACACACTGTTGTAAGTACAGGGGCAGACAGATTAATGAAACAGAATAGAGAGCCTAGAAATAAGCCATATATGTATAAATGGAAATGTTGTACATGTTTGAAGTGGTATTTCAAATCAGTGGGGAAAGGGTAGAATATTTAGTAAATAGTGTTTATACAATTGTAATCATATGAAAAAAATATTAGACCCATATCATATCATACACAAAATTTATTTCTAGGTAAATTTTTGAAAAGCAAAACTTTGAAAGAGACTATCTTTAACATTGAATAAGATACAAAATGTACAAACTATAAAGGGAAGTAGAGATAAACTTGACTACATCAAAATTTTAAACTTCTGTATTGGAAAGACACCATTAACAAAGTTAGACTAGAGGAATATTTGCAGCACATATAACTAACAGCTTCTACAAGGTAAAAAGACAGATCAATAGAAAACACAGATAATTCACGAAAGAGAACTCCCACGGCCAACAAACACATGAAAAGATTCTCAAATTCATTAGTATTAGGAAATTGCTAACTATATCCATAAATTACATTTTACACTCTTTGCTGGTAAAGATGAAGTAAGGATTCTCACACACTGTTGATAGGAGAGTGATTTAGTACAACTACTTTGGAGAGCAGTTTGCAATATCTAGTAAACATGAAGGTGAAATTGCTCATATCTTAAAACCTATAATATACTTTAGAAATATCTTCCATTTGTCCTTTTTTCATAATAGAAAAAAAAAACTGGAAACAGCCTAAATTCCTATCAATAGCAAAATGAATAAACGGTACGTAAATTGTTATATAATACTGTGGAGTACTATACAACAGTTAAATGAAATAACCAAATCTACGTGTATCAATATGAGTTATTATTGAAACCTTTGTTGAGTGTGGGAGAAAATCAAATAGCAAAAGAATATGTTATTATTTATGTAAATTTAAAACAAAAATATATGCTAGGTATGTGCAAATGCGGTAAAATTATAAAAACATAGATGGGAAGAATACACACCAATTTCAGGATAGTGGTTCCCTTTAAGAAAGAAGAGGAAAGGGTATGGAAGAGGCTGGTAGGTGTGAGAAGAGATTGACTTAAAGGGTTGCCTATTTCAAGAAAAAACGGGAGAAATTGTTTATTTGTTTAAACTAATTATTTGTGTAGATAACTTATGGTACCATTGTAAAACAAAGAAATAGTAAAATTAATAGTATTTTTTAGAAAAAAAGACCTATCTTGATGAAAAGAAAATAAAGCCTAAATTTTACAATGGGTTTCTTTTTAAATTGCCAATAAAATGTAAACTGTGAAAAATAATGAGTGAAAATATTACACTGACCACCTTACTTGCTTATATTTCCTTTTTTGCTTTTGTGATATTTTAATTTTGCAACCCATACTGGTATACTGCAATGAACAAAACAGTCCTTAGAAGCATCACAGTAAAGCTGATGTTTGTTAATTAGGTCTCCCATAAAAAAAAAAAAAGAGAGAGATGTTTTTATTGACCAGTTATTATGGATCAGATAGAATGCTCAGCATTTTACATTATCTCATATTAATCTCACCAAAGTTGCATGAGATGAGTAATACCCCCCACTGAAATTTTGGAGAAGGAAAGTCACCTGTCCAAAGTCACATTGCTTATATTTAAATGGTAGCAGTCAACTATTCTGATTCCAAAGCTTATGTCCTTCATAATCACAGCTCTGTACCACATCCCTTAAGAAGCAAGATTCCTGGCAGACAAATCTCAGATCCAAGACATCTGAGTTGAAAAACTTTATTTTGATTTCCTATGCTTTTCTGTAAAAAATAGCTTTCTATAAAACATCCATTATCCATTTTGCTCCTAGAAAAAAAAGTAGTCAGAATATATAATGGTTTATAGAATTTAGTAATTGTAGTTTTATTTTTGCTTTAGAGTCAAAAGTTCACACTGAATATGCTTCCTTTGAAAGGAAAACATATTGCTCACTTCATATTTTTATCTTGAGTTCAGGTATAAGAACTCTAAGATTAAAAAATAATTTGATTCTATAATTTTCAAATTAGTATTCTCAGAAAGAGATCAAAGCAAAACATTTCTTTTGGGTGAAATGCGAGTCATCAACTGATTCAGACAGCAAGGTAGGAATTATCAACACATGGTCAAGAAAGGCCAAGTAATGATATCTGGGTCAGTCTTACCCAGGCAAACTGTCTTCACATTAGAACAGCAGTATAATGGCAGCAAGAATCTGAATGACACTCTTCATCAAATCTGTTTCGAGTCACCTTTATTTCAGTCTGGTTGAGTATGCCCTTTATATTTGGTACACTCTGTTCTCTTAGGATCACACTTTACAATTGCCCTGGGAATTCCTTTTGTCTCTCTCCTATATTGATCTCCTGTTTCCGGTATCCCTTTTCTTCCTCTTTTTAATTTTCAAAAGCTTCATGAGAACATAGTCACAGGCGGTAAAAATTTTTTTGACACTGTACATGTTGGAAAATATCTTTATTTTATCAACAAATTTAAATGGTGGTTTAGCTGAATATAGAGTTCTATGTTAGAAATAGCTTCCTTTCCGAATTTTAAAAGCACTGCACCATGTTTAAACAGCTTTATTGAGGTTTAATTTACATCCTATAAAGTTCACTCATTTTTAAGTGATCACCCATTGTCTTCTTGCTTCCCTTGTTTTCCTTTACTTTCAGGAAAAAATCCACAATGTTACCTTCTAACCCTCTGTTCACTTTTTATTTCTGCTATTATGTTTTAATTTCTAATAGTTCTTTTTTTTTAATTTTCTGGATATTTTTGTAGTATACTGTTCTTGTTTCACAGATACAGTATCTTAGCTCTGTGAGCATAATTATATTTAGGAGGTTTCTTCAAGTATATGCTTCTGTTTTTTCTAAATTAATTTTTGTTTGTTTTTGATCTTCCATTTTGGAGACTTTTCTCAGATATCTAGTGTCCTTGATTATCTACTTATAATTCAGTGGGACTCTAAAAAACTGACTAGAAGCTCTGAATGCTTGGGTGGGACTTGTTGACTTTGAGCTTCATCAGAGGGCGATTTCAGTAGACTGATGTTGCAGAACCTACAATGTTAATATCTTTAGGTCTTTCCTCTTGGGCTTTGGGCTGGTCAAGTTACCCAAAGACAAGTCTTCCAAACCTGCCTATATTCTGAAAGCCACATTGGGGGTTCTGAACAGGGGAATTTCTGCATTCAGCATTTGATGTGTTTATGGTCATTTAATCCCTTGTTTTGGCTACAGTCCTGTGCTAGAAACTGTGCCTGGCATCCTTCCTCCAGAGAACCTTTGTTTTTCCTTTTCCAAAAGATAAACATCCAGATTTATGCTGGGGTGATGGAGGGGGAGGTAATTCAATGTTATGGAGCTGGGGACAAGATTTTGGGTTCTATCTGCTTCTCAAAGAGCTTTCCTATTTTTCTGTACCACTCCAGTCCCTTTTACTACTGGTTTCAGAGGTATCTCTTATTGCCACTCCTTGTGCCTTTTGAGGTTTCTATGGTGTACATGCAGTTGGTTCTTATCTTTTCTCACAGCTGACTTGGGATTTCATTTTGTTAGGTCTTCTATGTCGGTTACCCGTTTGTCCACTTGCTTTTCATCTTCCAAAATATTGATTACATCCTATTCTGTTCAGCCCTTCTTCTAGGTTATGTTTTTTTAATTGTTATTATTATTTCTTACCATAATTATAGTTGGGTTGGGGGAAGGAATGAAATGCGATGCTCATTAATCTGCCCTTTTAACCCAGAATCTGTTCTTAAAGGGCAGGGGCTTTGTCTGATTCATCTCTTAATTCCAACCCATAATGGAATCCCTGATATGGTAAGCACTTAATACATGTTTTAATGAATGATTAAGCCTTGTTCTACATTTGTATTGTTCTATATCTGTCACTGCATAACAAATTACCCTCAAAATGTGGTGACTTAAAACAACAATAAACGTGACTTCACACAGTTTCTTTGAATCAGGAATTCAGCATAGCTTAGTTAGGTGATTCTGGTTGAGTCCCTCATGAGGCTACAGTTAAGATACCATCCAGTGCTACAGTCATCTCAAGGCTTCATGGGGAGTGGGAGATGTGCTTCCAGGATGGCTCACCCATATGGTAACTAGTTAGTGCAAGCTATTGGCAAGAGGCTTCAGTTACTAGCAACATGGACTTCTCCATAGGGTTGGTTAAGTTTCTTCACAACATTGTAGCTGGTTTCTCCCAGAAAAAGTAATCCATAAGAGAAAGCAAGACAGAAGCTGCAAGGTCTTTTAGGATCTAACATTGAAAGCCACATCCTACCATTTTCATAATATCTTATTTGTTACACAGATCAGTTATATTCATTGTTGGAGGGCATTACACAGGCATGAATCCTCAGGAGGCATGACTCACTGGGGACCATTTTGGAGGCTAACTACCAGGCAAAGCTTCCATTGTAAGCTAGAAAAAGAAAAGCAAATTAAGCCCAAAGTCAGTAGAAAGTAAGATATGGTAGAGATCAGAGCAAAAAAACAATTAATTAGAAAACAGAATGAAGCCAAAAGTTGGTTCTTTGAAAACAATTAATGAAATTGAAACACTCCTAGCAAGAAAGTAGAAAACCAAGAAAGTAGAAAACACAAATAACCAATACCAGGAATGAAAGAAGAGTATCACTAAAGATCCTTCAGAATTCAAAGATTAATAAGGGACTATTATAAACAACTTTATGCTAATTAATTTGATAACTTAGATTAAATAAATTCCTTGACAAACACTACTTTACCAAAATTGACTTAAAAAGAAATTTGAATAGTCCTGTATCTATTAAATAAATTGAACTTACAGTCCCATCTCACATAGGAAAATCCAGGCCCAAATGATTTCACTGGTGAATTTTATCTAACATTGAAGGAAATAATACCAATCTTCCACAAATTCTTTCCAAAATTGGAGGAGGAAGAAAGGATTTCCAACTCATTTTTTGAGTTCAGTATACCTCTAATACTGACACCTGACAAAGACATTACAAGAAAATAGCACCAGTGTTCCTCATGAACATTGGTGCAAAGATCCTTAACAAAATATTAGCAAATAGAATCCAGCATTATAATACATCATGATCGAGAGATTTTTTCCCCACGAATGTTTTAACATTAAAAAAGCAATTAGGGAGGCAGATATGGCTCAAATGGTTGGGCGTTCGTCTCCCATATGGAGGGACCTGGGTTCGATCTCTGGGACATCCTGGTAAAAAGAAAAAAGAAAAACATAGAAGGCGCGTGGGCGCACTGCCAGGTCTCGCAAGCAGGTGTGCCGTCAGGCCCCGCCGAGCCACGCAGCAAGATGATGACATAACAGGAGAGTGACACAAGGGAGAGCCAAGGTGAGACATGCCAAAAAAAAACAGGAATTAAGGTGGTGCAGGCGGTAGGACGCCTCTCTCCCTCATCAGAGATTTCCCAGATTGAATCCCAGTGGAGACAGGAGGAGAAGGATGAGAAGAGAGCGGAGGAAACAGACACAGAATTGCCCAGTGAATGGACTCAAAAACAGCAAAAAATGGGGGGTGGGGGTAAAAATGGAAAAAAATAAATCTTAAAAAAAAAAAGCAATCAGTGTAATTTACCACACTAACAGAATAAAGAAGAAACATCATATAATCCTTTCAACAGACAGAAAACTCATTTGACATGTTTCATCATTCTCATGATCTTGAACATGATAAAAGTATCAAGAAAAATATACAAGCATTATCTTCCTCAAATGGTAAAAAGGACTCAGTTCTTTTGCCCTAATATAAAGAGCAAAGGGAGAATACTTACTTTCACCACTTCTGTTCAACGTCATATTGGAGGCCCTAGCCAGTGGAGTTAGGCAAGAAAAAGAAATAAAAGGCATACTGTTTTAAAGGAAGACAGTAAAACTCTATTTGCAGAAGATAATAGTAGTCTACATTTAAAAATCCTAAGGAATCAACCAAAAAACCTTCTAGAATTAAGAGATGAATTTAGCAAGGTCACAGAGTACTAGTTCCATATGCAAAAATCAATACCAGCATTCAGCTATTGGAAAAGTAAAAAAAAAAAACAAGTTTAAATACAATTTATAATAATTTCAAAAAACATGAAATAGGAATAAACTTAAAGAAAGATGTGCAAGGACTCTTCACTATAAACTATAAAACATTCATGACATAGTTTTGGAAGATCTAAAACAGAAAAGTATATCATATTCTTGGATTGGAAAACTCAAATTGCTAAAATGTCCTATTCTCCCCATATTGATCTGTTGACTCAACACAATCCTAATAAAAATCCTGTCAGGCTTTTTAATTTTTTTTTTAATAAATTGACAAGCTGATTTTAAAATTATATGAAAATGTGAAGAATAGCCAAAAACACTTTGAAGAAGAACAAAGTTGGGAGACTTACACTACTTGATTTAGAGACATTCTTATAAAGCTACAGTAATCAAAACAGTGTGATATTGAGGTAAAGATAGACATATAAATCAAGTTATAGAATAGCTACAAAAATAGATCAACTCATCTGGTTGATTAGTTTTCAGCAAAGGGGCCAATATAACCCAGAGTGGAACGGGATAATCTTTTCAATAAATGATGTTGAAATAACTGGATATTCGTATGGAAAAAATAAATATTACCCCTTACTTCACACTCAACACAAAAAATTAATTCTGAGAGTATCACATTCCAAGACATAAGAGCTAAAACTGGAAA
>PVKH010044557.1:0-10593 GCA_004027955.1 Chaetophractus vellerosus | reverse complement strand
ACTCAGGGGAGCTGATGTGGCTCAATGGTTGAGCACCAGCTTCCCATATATGAGGTTCTGGGTTCAGTCCCTGGCCCTGTTAAAATAAATAAATAAATAAACAAATATAGGAAAACACATAAAAGGAGGTGATGATTGTGGGAGAGAATGGTATGAGAAAGGGAAAGAAGGTCGTGATGGTGATGGGGGCTCTGGAAAAGAGAAAAGGAAAGCCTTTCCTTGCCATTGGAGTTAAAGCATCAGTTCTGAAGATCTCTTAAGTAGTGGTTCTCAACCAGGGGTAATTTACACACCAGTAGAAATTTAGCAGTATCTGGAGACATTTTTGGTTGTCCCAGTGGGTAAGAGAGATGCTCTTGTCCTCTAGTTGGTAGAGGCCAGGTACGCTGATAAATATCCTGCAATGCACAGGACAGCTCCCTGCAGCAAAAAATTATCCCATGCCATAGTTCGGCTGAGGTTGAAGAATCATGCCCTAAAAATTTTCTGGTAGTAACCATGTTTGAAGAGACAATTTCTCAAGGAGGATTCTGACTTTTTGGGGGGAAGATAATGGGTGTTTTATTATTTACCTTTTGGACTGGTAATCCCGAAATTGATAGACTAAGGGGATTGGTTATAGCATAGAGCAACTCTTTTGAACAACTGCTTAGGAAAATTAATCAACTAATCTGTAAGAGGAAGGAGATGAAGTGACAAGCAGCAGGCAGAGGGCCCAGTCAACGCAGTCTTGTGATTTGGCTCTGCCTAATTGTGTAAAGTTGTGATTAATTAACCATGTACAGAACTCATGACCTAGTGTACGGTCAATGGTGCACTCTCAGCACACGTGACCACAATTAGTACTGACTTGAAGGACTATGTACAGTGAAGTTAAGAAGGGTGGGTAGATGGGTAAACACTGGTTTGGGGGCACAACAATTTGGATTCTAGTCCTATTTTAAGCCAAGATACCTCTCTTTGTTGATGAGCTGGTCTAATAGCTCTTTCCTTTACAAACTAAGGTTTCTGAACTGGATCATGTGCTAGACCTGCAAAAAGCTTTCCAGACCCCCTTCAGAAATAAAGGAATTATTTTTCTAGATGCTGAAGCGTCCTCAGCAACTGTCTCAGTTGAAATTCCTGGCTCACGTTTGTCCTTCCTTCCTGGACCAGTCTACTTCAATGACTTATTGACTCACAGGGGCATATAGGACTGGGCCTCTTGTTCCAACTCAGGACTGCTCATTCCATCTTCAGAATTTCTTTCAGAGTCCACCGAGGTGTTCCAATGAGAGTGTATCACCCTCTCTTCCCAATATTGTTTCCTTCTCTTCCACAGTTGTTGATCCCAAGAGGATGCCCTAATTGACCTTATCCATGCTAATGTCCATCCCAGAGTCTGCTTCCTGGGGAACCTAACCTGTAAGAGCTGACTTCAAGGTTGGTTTGTTTGTTTCCCATTTATCACGTGTCCTTATGCTATTCCTATATTCCTGTTCCTAATGTAGGATCTTTAACAGCAAACATTCATGAGGCCTTGTGGAGGGGGCTGGAGGAGAAGGGAGGTGTGTGAGTGTGTGTGTGTTTGCTATGACCGCATAAAAATCATCCCAAATAATTCTTCTTCTCCGTGCTGCCTATTTGCAAATAAATCAATCATAGTTTTAATCCAATTAATGTTTGCTCTGCTGTATGGTGAAATATGACCTAAAAATACTAAGCAGCCACACTTCACCACCAGCATAGCTATAGTAGTTCTGCCCTCCCCTGAGCCACACAGTCACCCTGCCTCAGTTAATAAGAACTTTTGTTACTATTAACCCATTACAGGCAAAATTAGTAAGGCAGAAGGTCTAGTTCTTCATATTTTACACATAGAGAAACCAAGCCTCAAATATTTTGAATAGCTACTGATTTCAGCCCAGCTGATCATTAAAAGAGCTGGACCAGTACTCAGTTGTTCTGATTTTAACTCCAAAGGTCTCCCCACCACATGTTTGAAAAGTAAGTCCAAACCTATTTAGGTGAATTCATAGTTGATAGTATAATGATAAGTAGTTAAAAATAACTAAAATTTAAGCTTTTCTTCTTGAAGTCAAGAAGAAGAAACCTATCTTTATATATAAGATTTTGTTTAAGATTGAAGAAAATTTGGACTCAGCCAAATAATTTAGGGTTGGACTGGACCATAGAGAGCATTTAGTACATCTTCTGTAATAAAATAGGCTCCTTCTCACATGACACTTCTTTCATATTGGCAAGGACAGTCTAGAGCACCATGTAGAGGAGGGTATTAATGCCACACATAGCTGAGTAGAAAAAAGTGTGGTGATTGATTAGTGATGTCTGCCATGAGCACAGGAGTCAACAGTGGTGACTCCAGTGCCATTTGTTTGTAATCCTGAATCTACTGCAAGTACCTTTCATTCTATAAACAAGAATACTTATGCCCTGAAACAGTGAGCATTGCAAGAAGAATGTTTCATACATACATCAATATACACATTGCAAAGTCAGGACTTGAACCCAAATTACCTGATTCTGAGAACAATACCCTTTCCTCACTACTTAGGATGTTCCATATGATGACCACAAGCCACATGTGGCTATCTAAATTTAAAGTAAACTTAATTAAAATTAAACAAAAATTTAAAATTTAGTCCTTCAGTGATACTAGCTATATTTCACTTGGGACAGCACATGGACTACTTCTATCATCACAGAAAGTTCTATTGGACATCCCTGCAAGACCAATGGGTCTCTGCAATTATTCTTATGTTCTCATATTCCCATGACTTAGTGAATACTCAACAAAAATTAATTGAGGGTGATAATTGATGTTAAGAGAAATCTAAAAGTTCTTCAGCTTATGCATAGATTACATCAAAGTTATGTATCCCCTGGGACAATTTCTGTCCAAGGTTAACAGTTTGCCTTCGGAAAGTATATAAGAGTAAGAGCTAGTTTTCAACTTCGTGCCTTGTAATAATACCATATGACTTGTAATACATCCTTGTCCTTTCTCCTCTAGACCCATGTTGTTAGAGTCAGAGGTGAAACCTTATTGGGACGTTCTCCACAGTGTAAGGCCAATGAAAATCAATACGTTATTTGGGTTAGAAGAACAACATATACTTACTGAATTACTTTTTTACTTATTGATATAAATATTGATCATAACCATCTGAATATGTAATATTTCTGTGTATATATATATATATAAGTACATATACACAGGAAGTTATTTATAATTTCAAATCCACAATGTAAAGCAAAGTTTCTTTTGGTAAAGTTACCCATTGTTACCTCCAATTTCATTATTAATCCTCACAACAACCCTGAGAGATAATAGTGTTTACATTTCACAGATGATAATATTGAAATTTACAAGGTAATTGTGCTAATACCCTGAATTTGGTAAATGTTATGGAATTGATTTCTAGTCTGTGTGTCTGTCTTCAAAGCTCATGGCATAACCCCTTGCCTGATAGGTTACCTTATAGACTAACTAGTTTAACCAGGACATGGTCTTTAAGTAATTTTGAAGAAAACTATCTGATACTCACTGCTGTAGATATAGGCTATGTGTTTGGAAATAAATAGTATGGAACTCATCTTCTAATGAATTTTTTAAAAAAAAATCCCAAATTCTCTTCTCACCAAGGAACACTTAATGGATTAATGATATTATTAAAAAGCAGTCACATTAAAATGGAGAGAAAACCAAGCTTAGTGTCCCAGGATTTGGCTAAAATTCTGTTTTATTTTCTCTAACTGATCGTGCATCCTTAGGTAAGTCACTTCCTTTCCCTAAGCCTCTATTATCTTCACATAAGCCAGACTAGCTCAGTTGGTTGCTTTGAGGGTTGAGAGTCCAGACAGAAGCACAAAACAGACTGACTGGCACTTGATGGTGCTCAGTATATCTGCATTCATTGACCAGTGAGATGGTCAATCTTTTGTTCTTGCCCCAACCTCAGAACTTACCTGATGCTAAATATCACTCAACTGTGATTTCCTCATCTGCAATATGACCAAAATTACTACCGTACTCACACTGAAGAGTTTTGTGAGGATTACATGAGATGAAATATGTGAAACCTGCAAATAACATACAATTAAAGGGTGATGAAATCAGCCATTATATAGGTTTAGTATGTGCCGGGCCCTATGTTAAGCCATTTATAGGGCATTATCTTGTTAAGTCATCACAGTGATCCTATAGAACAGGCACTATTATTATTCCCAATTTCTAGATGAGAAGACTGAGTTACATAGCTAGAAAAGAACGGATTCATGACCCGGCTGAGTGCACAGCCAGCAATTTTAGTCGATGTATGCTACAGTCTCCATTGCATGAAGTCATGTGTATGAGAAGAGCCTTAATTTGCTACTTCAAATTTTTTAATGTTCTCCAGAGAGGTTTTTAAATGTTCTCCAGGTCTTTTAAGTTCTTTTAAGTGTTCCCCAAGATAGGCTACATCAAGCCATGTTCCAACCTCCATTCCAACCCCATCCCTCTTTCTGCACACAGAAGCTTGATTTCCTCATCCATCATTTCCCATTTAATAACACCCTCCCATTCATCTACCTCTCCTTCTTCACACCCTCTGGCATGTCGACAGTGGCTGGAGTTTCCCATTAAAGCATCCATTCTTGTAGAAAGGGAGCTGACATGATTAATGCCAGTCAGTGACTACCGGCTGCATCATGCACCTCTGCATTCAGGTCATTGGCAGAATGGCATGTCCCGAGTACATGTAGACTACTTCCCAAAATTTTACTGTAGAAGTGAGGGATCCAATTCCACCATTTCAGAATTTCCTTCACATGTATTAGTATTCAGGAAATTAAAATCAGAAAATTTAAAAAATCAACAGTGGCATTTGAAGTTATCCCCTTGTTTAACACAGAGAAAAAATGAGATTCAGGGAGGGAGAATAACTTGCCCAAGGGTGCTCAGATAGTTCAGTGCAACAACCAGTGTCAGATCGTATGTCTCATGACTTCAACCCTTGCTTCCCTGACTTTTCATTATAAATCTTACCCAGCAATTCTTCCGTCTGCCCCCCCTGAGACCAGTAATGAAGTTGAATTGACTTCCATAAGTGAGTCCTCCATTTACCTCTAGAGTGAAACTCCTTAGGTATCTTTCTGATAGAATTTTTAATAAGTATCTTTCCTTTAAAGAGACTTAACTCCTCGCCTTACCCTTATCTTCCTGCTGGCCCCCCATGAACAGATCATTCCATCTGGCTCTGGAGTCCCTCTCTGCCTCACTGCTCCACTGCATTCTTTAACTTTCTCCTTCCAAAGGCACAAAGCAGCATCATGCCCTGAATTTAGAGTGGAAAGGGGGAAGTATCTGGGCAGTTGAATAAAATGCCAAGGAGGAAAATAAAAAAGGCACCTCTGCTGTGTTGTCCTTTTTAAAGACAAAATGAGAGCTCATCCTTACATTCTCCTGGGGATGAAATTCATGAAGTAGACAGTTCTATAGAATCCCTCCTGTCTAGTAATTTTAAATGTAGCTTCATTAAACAAAATCAAAGCTAAAAACAAGCAAATAAAAACAGTTCCAAATTTACTGTGTTTGCATCTATTTGATTGTGTGTGTTTTAATGCTGTTGGCTGTTTGACCTTGGGCAAGTCACTTCACTTCATTAAATTTCAGTTTTCCTCACCTGTACAATGCTGAGGAGAGACTTTCTGACTTCCTTAATGTACTAATAACTTACAATGTTATGTGTCAATATATCCTGCATGATGCAAAAATTTTCCTTCATGAGGGGGTAGTGCTTAAAGGAAGAGGGGATGGGGAGCTGAAGAAGAAGGAGAGGGAATGGACAGAAGACATAATTCTACATTAATAGGCTAAAAGCCAAGGTAAGGGAGAGTAGACATTTGACCTGTGTACATTCTTCCATCATTTGAAGATAGATTAGTCTTTTTTTATACAGTCCCAAGAGATCAAAGTAGGGTCTCAGGGAGTTGGTTCAAGCAAACAGATTTTGGCTTAATACATGCATGACATTTCTAGCTTTCAGAAATACCCAGGACAGAAATTGGGTGCCCCAAGAGGCAAGAAATATTCCTGGTCAAGGAAATATTCAAGCAGAAACAAGGTGGTCTTATGTCAGATATATTTAGTAGAAACTCAGTGATTTCTAGAGTTGATTCTTAGTGATTTTCAGTGAAGGTACAACCTGATGGTTTATGAGTCTGCGAGTCTTTGATTCCAGGAATACATGATTCCCTAAGTCTGTGAGCCTCTGATTCAGTAACTATGGTTTTGTGTGCCGGTATTTCACCCAGTATGTACACAAACCAATTCAGTTGTCGTTTTGTTACATTCTGTTTCCTTTTCCCCAAACCTTCACTAAGGAACACTGAGGTGGATTTTTTAGTACCTGCCCACGTCTTCCATGTGTGGTTCTGATTTCATATTTGAAAATGGAATAATGGTAAACAATAGGCCTAACCTTTTTAAAGGGCTATATATGCACTCAATCTATAGCAATGCATTGTCTATGGATTATGCGTTTTGATTACAATAACCTCTTGAAGTTAATGCTATTTTATTATTATCTCCATTTTACAGATTAGCTCTCTGAACATTGTGTAAGTCACAGAGTTCAGTGGAGATAAGAGTGAGTGAGGACTCTAGAATAATAAGTCCCTTATCATAGTTTATCAAATTACATTGACAATACTATTTAAAAAAGCAGTGCAACATAACATAAAACCTTACAAAAGAATATAAATCCTAGACCTGCCACTAACTCAGTTGGAAAGTTGATGGTTATATCAGCTGTGTAAACCTTAGTTTCCTCATCTGTGAAATGAGAATAATCACAAGTCACTCAAGATAATCAGAGTTAACATGAAAAGAAAACTTTAGATTATTACACCAGTTATCGATGTTATATTATTTTGATATAGCATATTTACACTTTAAAGGTACATTATTCCATTTAATTTGGCTCAGATGTACCCTGACTACTCACATTGCTATATCTCTTCTTTAAAATCCTATTGATCTTTAAAATATTGTCAATATGATGCCCTGCCATTTTTTAAATGCACATTCCGTAATCAGAATGTGGTCAGGTTCATATTTCTTCTCCATTACATGCTATGTTATCTTCCCATTTTATTTTGGGCAGACTTAAAATATCTAATGCCAATTTTAAAATTTTCTAAGGTGGGAAAAATAATCACATCTACCTTTAGAAATTAAATAAAATACTGTAAGTAAAATCCACTGTGTAGGATAGAGTAACTGTTTGCTTTGATCATCATCATTGTAATAAACAATGGTACTTTAATACATTTTTTAACAAAAGATGTTTGGCCCAACCAAACACAGTCTATATATTTATATCTTTGTCTTTCACAAAACATGGCTCTTACAAAGGTAATCAGTAAAATTATTTTTAAAAAATTTTTAGCATAAAATAAATTTTGCATCCTAGAATCATAGATTCTCAGAATCGGAAGGAATCGTGGTCAGTGTTTCTTGTTTTGTTTGTTTTGTTTTTCTGATTCTCAGTCTGGCACTTTAATATCTTCACAGCAATAGTACCTGACACCGTTTGAGGCTTGTTGGACCCTAGAAGATCAGGTCCTTAGAGCTAATCCATTCTTGTGGGATGGGCCTATTGTAGGTGGGAGTTTTTTATCAAATTACTTCAGTTAAGGGGTTTTGATCAGCTTACTTTATTAAAACATGAACCACAGTGAGTCTTAATCTTCTTACTGGAGGCCTTTGTAGATGGGATGGGTACGGGGAATAAAACAGAGAGAAAAGACCCAGGAGCTCAGAGAGGAACCCACAGAAGCTGAGAGAGAAGGCCAGGAGAGTAAAAGCTGAACTCAATGGAACCTGGGAGAGAGAAAGCCACAGAAGAAGTAGCCAGAAGCTAAACGCAACAGAGCCTGGAAGAGAAGGCAGAGACGGGTAGATGCCTCCACTGTGCCTTGCCACGTGACAGGAGCAGGATCACCAGCAGCTGTGTCTTCTGGGGGATAGCTTCACCTGATGCCTTGATTTCAGTTTTTTTTTTCTCAGGTTCAGAACTGTAAGCTTGTAAGTTGTTAAATCTCCATTGTAAAAGCCAATCCATTCCTGGTATATTGTCTTGACAGCCTTTAGCTAACTAAAACAATTCAGAAAACTTTCTCCAGGAAAGATGACCTTTGAGGATACAGACATTCAAAAACAAACTTGGTTTAACCTGTATACTCTCAAAGTAAATAAAGGCTGAATTTTCATTAGCACTGTTTGCCTGTTTGTTTGCTTGTATATTGGGAACAACTCCAAAAACTCCAATACCATATGTGACATTGCAATTTAAATGGGTCCAGGAAAGTGATTTGCTTTTCCACAATATCCTCACAACTTAATTGTCATTTTGATGCTTGAATATCTTCATTGACTGGAGAGTCACCACTCATCAAGGGATGAACCCATTTTCTATTTAGTGAGGAGTTTTTAATCTGGGTACCATGAGCCCCAAATCTTTTAACGATATATTACATGCAACACTTTTTATAAATATAGACTAATATATACTATTAGGTAGATATGATGACAGATTAGATAGATAGAGATATGTAACATATAGTCTAGAATGAAGAAGGTGGTTTAACTGTTGTCTTTTGATTCCCCAGACCGTACCCGAGGCTTGAATTTATTTCTGTACATCATATTTTAAGATAGAAACAATTTAGAATCTGATTATAGAACACTGACCAAAATATTTATGGGCCTTGGCCCCTTTTATAGAATATATACTAGCTGATAAATTTAGCTAACATTTATTATCTACTTCATATTAAGCTCTTTATGGATTAAATAATTAGAATATATTTAATATATAATTTATATCTACACACTATTATGCCTCTCTCACTTTATATATATGTATGCATATATATACATATAAATTATTTAGTGGTTCTTATATATGTGAATATATAAACATATACATGCATGCATGCATAGTGTGGCTTTTACATTAAAGCATTCTATAACCCTAAAATGATTGATTTCTTTAAATAACGAAATATTTGCAAAGTACAAAATAAATGGACACACATGTCTGTGAGCTTTATGGGAGAAATTACACAAACACCCAAACACATATTAGTTCCCTTGTTGAGCTTGATTATCCCCTCCTCCTCCTGGGTCCACCCAGGATCAATCACTTACTCCACAGCCATTAAAACATTGATCACATCTCACTGAAGTTGCTTTCCAGGAGCACTCCTGAGGCCTATTCATTCAGATCTACTCCAGTTCACCAGCATATTTATTGTTAATAAGCTTTGTATGTGTGTGAAGAAAGGGGGCTGGGAGGTACAGTCCAGGGGCTGAAATTCAAGTAAATCTGGAATATAATTAAGGATGCTTGAAACTCTAAAGGTATCTTTGTCATGTAAAATCCCTTTTTCATAAGCACTCTGATTGCTTTAGCTTTGGAAAGATTTACCTAAATCTGAAACATGAAGCATGATATCTAACCAGTTGGTTTTACCTTATTCTTGAAAACTGCCTTAGAAAAGGGCAGAGCAGATACACTCATCTGAGACCAGGATAAGAGTGAGGAACGTACCAACTATATACTCCTGGTTTAACATAAACATTAGCTATATCATTATGATCCCCATACCATAGTTCAGCTTATTAGGGAAAATTCCATTTGGTTGAGAGACATAGAACAAGTATATCTATGAACCCAGTTGATTAAAAGAAATAAAGCTGAATCTCACTGAAATATAATCAAGAATAAAAAATAAAATATTATAAGCAATGAATTTTAAGTTTAATTCAATTTCCACATGAAATTCTGCTAAGGATTAGATAAACCAAAGACTGCATTAACGTAGGCATATAATCTAGAATGAAGAAGGTGATATACCTGCTATATTCTGATTCCTCAAACCATATCTGGAGAATGGAATTTATTCTCATGCTTCATATTTTAAGAGATAAATGATCTTAAATCTTACTATAGAACATTGACCAAAATAATAGGGGACTCGAACCTGTTATATCATAGCCAGTAAAACTAAGTTTCAATAGGCATTTGCTATATTCCAAGTTCTGTGTCAAGGATTTGTTATGGCTAAAAAATAATTAAATAGTTACAACCTGTCAGATAGATAATATTATTATTCAAACTTTTCAGATGAGTTAAATGATACATAATGCTTTTACAAGTTTATTTTTATTTTTTATTTTCTTTTTTTTTAAAGATTTATTTATTTTATTACATATCTCCCCTTCCCCCCGCTGTGGCGACGCGCCGAGATTGGACACTGCGCAGGCGCGGCTTTCCCCGCTTGTGGGCGGTCTCTGCGTCTGATCACGGCCGGCTTTCAGTTCGCGGGTGACTGGCTGCGCTCCGTCAGCGGGTGACCTGCCCTGCCCGTGGCGGCTCTTGCCATGTCCGTGGCAGCTTCTTGCCCTGCCCACGGCGGCTCCGGCCCGCCCATGGCGGCTTGCCATTCTCAAGGCGGTCTGCCCGCTAGGAGAGGTCCCCGGGAATCGAACCCGGGGCCTCCCATGTGGTATGCCGACGCCCTATCCACTGGGCTATCGAGCCG